>PVJL010005597.1:0-105625 GCA_004026885.1 Lyroderma lyra
CTGAGTAATATTCCATTGTGTATATGTACCACAGCTTCTTTATCCAGTCGTCTGTCGCAGGGCACTTTGGTTGTTTCCATGTTTTGGCCACTGTGAACAGCGCTGCAATGAACATTGGGGTATCTTTTTTGTTCTTTTAAATTTGCTTTCCATAGTTTCCTTTGATTACTGCCTTTGTATGACATATCTCAACAAATACATGAGCACTGACCTGATATCCAGCACGGAAAGGTGGCATGACATTCAGACACACACTTATCAAAGGGAAGAGCAACTTAGGACTTTGACTTTCTGGTTGACACGTAGCTGCTGGAAGGATTTTAACTCCTTAAAATCCTGACATTTTCTCCTTTCATCCCAGTCAGTTGACTTTTCCCCTTTACTATTCTCTGCCTTCTTTCTCATAAACATTTTCCTTTCCTTTAGCTGCTTGTTTGCATCAGAAACAATCTATCAGTTAAGGAATGCCTCCCTCCCTCCCCGTGCCCCGTGTTATGATCCTGAGGTAAAGTTTGGATTAGCTTCTTCACCCAGCTGAAATCCACTCCTGCTCATTTTGAGCTGAGCTGGAGTTTTAGACTCTCATTGGAGATGAGATCCAGTCATTTGGTAGATATTTATATGCCAGGCATATAATAAAACTCTATGCCAGGTACTGTGCTAGGTGTATATGATGAGAATCAAACAGATTCTCATATCCTCATGGGACCTTTTTCTGGTGAAGGAGCCAGATGATAAGCAGGTGTCTAAATGTGTGCTGTAACGGGAGGTGGTGAGGAAAGCTGGGGAGAACCATCATGCAGGATCAGTTATTATAGAGGAGGAAGTCTAGCTGAGTCGATGACCTTTGAGTAGAGGCTGAATGAAATGGGGGGTAGTCATTCAATTACCTGGGGGAGGAGTGCTCCAAATGAGGACACCAGTGTCTGGGCAGGGGCAAGCCAAGAGTGCTTGAGAACCAGCTAGGAGGCCAATGTGTCTGTAGGGCAGTGAGGGGGAATGTGTACAGAAATCAGGTTCTAGAAGTAGCTCAGGGACAGACCCTACCCTTGAAGAATACCATATTTGAGAAAACAAGCAGACTTAGAAAATTAAAAACAAGAAACATTATGTATTACAGCATAATATATTACTCAGGACAAAACAGTGTCATAAACAAGAATGCTATTAGATATTCAAAAAAGGAAGTCTCTGTATGGCCTGGGTGTTAAGTGAGGAAGCTTTCTAGAAAGGATGGTCTTGAGCTCTTCTCATTCATTTATCTACTCAGCTTGTATTTACTGAGTGCCAGGCTCTGTGGTAGGTGGTAGAGAGACAGTGACAAGTGTAACAGACCCAACCCTGAGTCCATGGACTTACTACTAAGTTGGGGAGACAGAGGTAAAGCAAAGATTATACAAAATTATAAACTGTGAAGAATGTTCTGCAAGTACAGTGTAGCACATGGTGCTGGAAGAGTCTCCGACCTAATTAATGCAGCCTGGAGGAGGGATGGGTCATGGGGAAGGCAATGCTCAGACAGTGACTAGATGGCTGGGAGCTGGCCAGGCAGGGGTGTGCAAGAGCCATCTGGGTAGAGGCAGCAGTGGGGAGGGCCCAGGTGGAATGGGCCAGGCCAGCTCGGGAGCCAACGCACAGCCAGTGTGGCTGAGCATGGTGTAGATAGAGTGGCGAGGTGAGGTGGGACTTCTTCAGATGGGGCTGCCTGGGATCATGTGGAGTTTGGGGTCTTAAATTTTATCCTAAAAACATCAGGAAGCAATGAACAGTTTTAAGTAAGGGAGTATCACGATCAGAGTGACGATTTAGGATGCTCACGCTCCAAGCTGTGTAGGAAAAGGTGTTGGAAGAGGTCAGATGAGGAAGTAGGGATCAACTGAGAGGCCATTGCAGGACCAGGGTGGGATGATGCTGGCTTAGACTAAAGTGGTGACAGTCACTCATGAGAGCAAGAGGAAGGGCAGGTATGCTTTTGAAGTATTTTCATCAGGTAGATCTCGGTTGACATGCAGAATTATTTGTCTATGTTGTAAAAAATTAGAAATGCAAAGCAAATAAAAGCCCCAGATTACACATTCTAAAATTCCAACAATAAAATGTACTTTCGCCAGAAAACCAGGTATTCTCACTGTGTGTCTTGCTTGCCGGCAATAGCTGTCCTTTATTCCTGGAATGCCTTTAGTCTGATTTGCTGCTTTCATGCAAATTGCAAAATAGCAATGCACTGATTTGTGCAACATGTAGAACACCTATAATGTACCAGGAACAGTTATGGGGCTGGGGACATGGGGTAGTCAACAGGTTAGATCCCCTCCCTCAAAAAGCTGGTTGGTATTCAGGTAAAAGTTACATTCCTGTGTATTCTCTTAAGAAATACATCCTTTTGACCAAAAGAAAATAAATGAGTAATATATCTCTTAGATACCTATTTGATATAGGAATGTTTATGAGAAGCTCTCCAAAGCTTCTGTTACAAAATATTTAAAAAGTAAATGAATTAATAGGCAAAAACATACTGGGAAAGCATTTTCCAATTCACCAACCAAAGAATAATGTTATTACTGTTTAAAGATCTTGAATAAATTATTAAATAAAGCAGAAACTTCCAAAAGAAAAAAGTTTTAAAGATGTAAGAAGTACCATTAAAACAAATAATACAAATACAAATAAATGGTTTCCAAAATATTGACTGTAGTAGTAACAAAAGAAATGCAATTTAAATCAACCAGGTAGTATTTACTCCTCTAACATTAGCAAAGATTTTTCCCCCTTTTTTAATCATAATGCTCAGTGTGGTTGGGTGTGGCTGAATCAATGAGAATTGGCAAAACTTTTCCAGAATTTAGTTTAGCAATACGCATGATGAGGCTTCAAATGTTATGTCCTTTTACTTAATTATATTTCTAGGAATAGGACCTAAAATAATCACTTACATCCACAAAGATTTCTGTACGTACAAGGAGGTAAAGTGTTCAAGATAGGGCACAGATATTGAGCTGAGGAGATCAGAAAAATTGACTTTGTAGTTATGTTTTTCAGAGTTTCTGGAGATTCCATTTTGACTTTACTGTGGCTGGATTGAGGAGCCTCAGCAAAGACTTACATCATATGAGTTGGAATCTCCATCTGTTTCCCGGTTGGGAGAAAACATGGTACTGCTTTACCTCAAAACATGACTGCAAGCTTAGAACTTCCCTGCTCTCCTGCTCAGAGAGTGGTACGAGCTTCTTTTAGTCACCAGTCAGGTCAGAGCCTGAACATACCTGCTACACGCTCTCTGCTGCCATCTCTCAGTTCTGCCTTCCACCTCCATCCCAAATTTTAGAACTCCAACACACACATGTGCATGCACATACACACACGCGCACACACGCATGGAGTGGAGAGAGGGGGTAGAAGTAAAACAGTGGATTTAGAATCAATAATTGGTAATGCTTCCATAGTGCCTATGTCAGACACTGAGCTTTGTATATATCAATGAACTCAATCCTTATGATAACAATAAAACAAAATAACAGTATCATGAGGTAGATAATACTATGATCCCCATTTACAGATGAGGAAACTGAGGCAGAGCAGCAATTTTTGTGTAAGCAATCTGCGTCCAGAATCCTGACTTTTAAATCACCATATCATCCTGCTTCTTTAATAAAATGAATGAAGTTCATGTCCTGACTCTCTCACTTACTAATTGGTGACTAGGAGAGACACCAAACTTCTCAGAGCCTGGGCTTTCTCCTGGGAAATGGGCATAGGAATACCACTAACCTCGCTGAGGTGTTGTGATGATGGAGTGAGGTGATGTATGGGAAGTCCCTGACCTGTAATAAACATACAAATACTTATGACATTATTATTCATCAGTACATTATAATTCCATTGAAGTCTGTACGTTGCCTTTGCCATAATATTTAACTATCATTTGAAAATGAATTGCAAAGTTAAAGGTGTACTCGCTTGAAACATTTTGGGGCCCATTTCTCGTGTTGGAACATTTGGTGGTGGTGCAGCTCACCAGAGTTCTGATCCCACCTCTTCATCAAGTTGTCTGAACCATCTGTCTGAGCTGGACACCTGATGACTCCATACCAGCTCTCTGCCAGTTGTGGAATCCACAGCAGTGAGTCACCAGGACCCTATCACTGTGGTGGAATAGCAACTGAGGTTGGGTACAGAGGAAGCCACCAGCATGCTCCAATACAGGACACATGGGGCTCTGGGTGCAGGATTTAGAAGTGGGCTTGCCTGCTTGTTAGATTCTATGAGCTGGCTTCCACGGAATGGCTATGGTATAGAATTTTATGTTAAACACAACGCAGTTAGAAGAATGTCTTTATCCACCTTCTCACTTATGTAGTCACCACTTGCTCATTTGGATCCTGCAGAGTAAGGGTTCTGAGAAAAAGAAAAGTAGATACCCAATCTACCCCAGAGTATAAATAAAAATGGAAATGTTTTTATTTTTCTTGGGTAGCTCTGTACAATGTTTAACAAGTTTCTGTGTTTATTCGTGCAAAATATACATCTGCTGGTTTTCTTCAACTTCCTCTTTAAAAAATATGGGTTAACTTTTTTTTTTTTTGAGGTGAAACAAGGAGATAGTTTATTGAAGAGAAAGTATACTCTTAAGAGATAGGAGTGAGCTCGAGCAGGAAAATGGCTCAAGAGCCTAAAAGATATGGGCTAACTTTGTACTTAACCCCTCTCCTGTCTCCCACTTCTTGTGTTTTAGGGCTGCACATCTGGACCCAGCTGCACATCTGGCTGTATTGCTGGCTATGATTTTTTGAACCAGTTACTTACCTCTGTGAGCCTGGACTTCTGTATATGTAAATTGAAAATGATACTGTCTGACTCATACAATTGATAGGAGGGTTATATGAGATAATATGTGCAATTCATTTTACAAAATGACTAATTTATAGTAGGTAAATTATAGAGAGAGGGAACATACCATATAAAAGAGGAAACATACATGGGCATGAAAAACAAGAGACTAGAACAAAGGAAAGGAGCTGCAAGTATAGGAAATAACCAAAGGATCATAGATAAAAGAGAAATAGATTTTGTTGTGGAAAAACACATAAATTCAGAGTTCAAAATAAGATTTTGTCATTTACTAAGAACTGTGTAGACAGAAGCAGAAAATGGACTACAACCACACCTAAGTTCCTTAACAGATCAAAACCAAAAGCTTTGTTTGTTTGTTTGTTTGTACATTTTTCAGATATCTCTGACATCTGCTGCCTCCAGAAATCTTGCCTTGATGTCCTCTTGGGAGGAAGACCATTAAGAAAGTCAGGAAGAAAAGCGGAGAACTTGGATACTTTCAGGGCAGGAGGAGATAGGCATGTTAACCAATTTTGGAAGGTCATTTGAACGGAGTATTGATAATAAACTTTTGAAAGGGGATATGATATTCATCTACTAAGAATCCATGTTTGTTAGAAACTAATTTTCTTTCTCTAGTTTGCCATACAGTGATATATTATTGTGAAGGGGCATACTTGCATTTTTTCATCATAGGGAATAGATGGGTAGGTATTGCTTTACAGAAGTACTAAAGGAAAGGAGATAATAGTCACCCTGTATCTAGAATTTACTTATTAAACACCTATCCAGGTGATGTAAATACATGGGTGAATAAAATACAGATTTTGACATGGGAAACTGTTTAGATTAATTTAATGATTATTCTAACCAAATCAATCCCAAACTTAGTTGCTTAAAATAATAACAACTATTTATTATTTCTCATCATTCTACAGGTGACCTGGTTGTTCTTCTGCTGGTCTTGGTTGAGGTCACTTAATGTGATTGCACTGAAATGGTGACTGTCACTGGAATCATCTGAAGACTCATTTGGGATGTTGGGATAACTGCTTTTCTATTTTTCCATATAATCTTTAAGGTTTCTTCCTCTCCACATGGACCTGTTCAGTATCCACCTATCAAGTAACTGATCTTTCTACACACTGGCAAAAATCAGCTTTTAAGAGGGAAGAAGAGGAGGCTGCTAGTCCTCTTAGAAGCTAAGTCCAAATTGTCATAGCATAATTTCTACTGCATTCTATTTGTTACTATAAATCAAAGGCAGAGGTGTGTCGGGAAACCAGCTCTCCAAACAAAAACTCCCACTAATTTTTATTGTTTGCTGATTTTCCAAGTGTAAATATTCCAATTTTAGCTGATTTCAAGCTATCAACGTGATATCACTGATCACAGAATTGGGAAGAGATGTGCACAGTTGGCTCTTGAGAGCTGGGATGAACTGGCATATACCAACCAAGTTCTGTGTGAGCGAGAACTAGGCAAAGACAAGCATGCTAGAAGATGCAGTTCCTTGAAGGCCATCCCTGGAGACTACCACAGAAGCAAACAGTCTAATGGGAAAGAAAGATTCAAAAGTAGATCATTACATTATTAGCATTTAGAAAGATAGATTAAAATATCATAGTAAATGTATGAGGTGCAATAAAAATATGGTGAATGTTTAAATAAAAAATTTATTACAGTAAAAGACACATTGACAATAATCTCCCCTCAAAATACTCTTTCTTGCTTCAAACACACTTACACCATCTGTCTTGCCACTGTCATGGCTGCCTTGATGTCCTGGATTGATACAAACTGTTTACCTTTCACGGTCTGAAGGTGTCAGATCTGCTGAATAAGGTGGATGAGAACACACTATGTATTTATCTGACAGAAATTTGTGTTAATGTGTTTTTTATGATCCCTGATATATGGCACACTTTAAACATACCTTCTCTCAACCACAGCTCCGACTGACTGCACCAAACAAGTTGAAAGTTGTCACACACTGCTACTAAGGTTTGACGTGCCACCTACTATTTTGAAGATCCCTGCCTATCCATTGGATGGCACTAGGCAGCAGCACCTACCATTTATATATATATATATATATATATATATATAAATCACACTTCGTATGATCCAAGAGCTACAGTAGCAAGAGAAAATGATTGACTCTGTCAGTGATGTAAATGGAGGTTCACAGTAGAGATGATGATTGAGCTGAGTCTTAAAGAATAAGCAGGAAGAAGTTCATCAGGTAGAACAGAGTGTGGAGTCAACCAGTTGAAGGAGAAATCATGTACAAGTTTAAGAATTGTTACAATAACAATATTTAGAGAATGGCAAAACATTTTTTTTCCTCATGTGACTTTAGTGGAAATACATATTCTGTTCTATTATTCATATCAACAACATATCTCTGATATTTTGATGTCTAAATTACATACTCCCTGAGTTTTTATACATAGAAGGGGTACAAATTTCTTTACTAGATCTTGTGGATCAACTTTTAAAAGGAGATTTGGCCCATAGAAGTAGATGATCCTTAGAAGACAGAAACAGATAGGGAGGCTAAAATTGTCTCCAGTGGTTTGACTATGAAGATTCTTGAATGCACTTTAAGAAATCAAGAACTTACCTTATAGGCAGTGAGAATTCATCAGACAATTTTAAAAAGAAGTATGGCATGAATGTATTAGTTTCCAATGACTGCTGTAAAATTTATCACACACTTAATGGCTTAAGACAACCCATATTTGTTATCATACGGTCATGGAAGTCAGAAGTCCAAAGTCAATCTCACTGGGCTGAAATCAAGGTGTGAGCAGGGCTGCAGTCCTGCAAGTTCTAGGGAAGAATCTGCTACTTTGCCCTTTTCAATTTCTAGAGTGCATCTGCATTCTTTAGTTTATGACCATTTCTTCACATTGCTCTAACCTTACGTTTCTGTTATTACATCTTCTAGAACACATTTTGACCCTCTTACCTCTCTTTTTAAGAGACTCTCCTGCTTACATTGGACCAATGCAGGAATGAAAGAAAATCTCCCCATATCAAGATCCTTCATTTAATTACATCTGCAAAGTCCTATTTCTTTGTAAAGTAACAAATGCACAGGTTTCAGGGGTTAGGATTTGGGAATCTTTGGCAAATACATTATTCAGCCTACCACAGATGATCAGGTTTTTTTTGTTTTATTATTAAGTTTGTTGAGGTGACATTGGTTAGTACAATTATGTAGGGTTCAAGTGTACAATTCTATAATGTATCATCTACGTGTTGCATTGTGTGCTCACCACCCAGGGTCAGTTCTCCTTTCATCGTCATATATTTGACTCCCCTTGGAGATCACATACAAAGTTTATTTAACAAGTTTGACACAGTTCAGGAAAATAAAGTATAAGCTATAGCAATAGTCCAGGTACAGCCTTAAAGTAAAATGTGACAATGAAGAGAGGAAGGTGGATATGAATTCCAAATATATAGAAATTGGGATTAACAAAGATTTAACAATCAGCAAGAACTAAGAAGTGAAAAGAGGAAAGAATCAAAGTTGACTTCCCTGAAAATTTGGGGTAAGGGGGCAATTATTTCAGTTTGGACCATGTTGTTTGAGTAGTTCTTGAAACATCATGGTGGTAAGGCCAGATATCATTAAAATTCAGACCTGGAACTACCATAAGGAAGAGATTATCCATAGAGAACACATTGAGGAAAAAGTAGTTCAAGAATAGAACCCTATCCAACATTTGAAAAGAATGTCCAGTTAAGTAGGCAGAGAAAAGAAGAGAGGTGTCATTGAAGTTAAGAGATAAGATATCAAGATAAGAGAATGTTAAGGATCTTAGTGTCAGGTGAAGTAAGTCCTGAAGGCTACTGGATTATGCAAGCAGATAGAAAGTAATATTAGATTTTATTAAGAGCAATTTTAGAGGGTCTGTGAAGGCTGGAACAGATGGAAAAATTAAGGGTGAGTGGGTAGTGAAAAAGTAGAGAAAATGAACACAGGCTATTATTTCATGATGTTTGGCTGCAAATAGAATGCAAGAGATTTTATAGTCACTAGAGAGGGAGAGAGAGAGAGAGAGAGAGATCTGTTTCTCTGAATAATGGCAGTGGCTTTCACAGTTTATAATTTAAGGGAAAGAGTCACTGGAGAGGAAGACAATGAAGACAAAGGTACAAGAGAAATTATGGAGATATTAAGAAGAGAAGATGGTTCAACATATTTTCGAAGTTTAGAAATGGAGAAAGAGGTGCATTTGAGAATATAAGTGAGCATATATAGATACATTAAAGGGATATATGGCAAAAATGAGCTTGACAGACTCCTTGTCTTCTATGATGTAAATGGCATGAGCATCTTCCCCAACTCAGGAATCCAAACTTGAGCTCACACGTTCTGTCTGGAATTAGCATGCACAGGTTTGGGTCACGGTCCTGTCACTAGATGACTTCAGATGAGTTTCTTAACTCTTCTCACTCTCAGTTTCTATATCTACACATTGTGGATGCTAAGATTATTTATCCCAAGACAGACATATTATAAAGATCAAATTAGATAACCTATGTAATGTACTTATGTAAATGTTGAGCATTATTATTATTTGGCACAAACTTGAATTTCTCTTGTTCTTTCGTGTTCTATAAACATTTTTATGTCTATTTGATTCATTTCTTTGGCATTTCTAGATTTCTTTCAATAAAAATTTTACCATTTATTAGTGTATCCCTTGAATATATTTGATTTTCAACTATAACATTATTTATTTAAAAACTTTAATCCATAAATATTATTTTAGCTCAACATATGAAAGTATATTAGGCTCATGGAAATGCCATAATGTTCTAGAATTAAAAATCTGTCTTTAATCCATTTCTGGGGGAACATTTGATATAATATTTATACATGGAACTCTAATAGGTTATTTATAAATTTTCTTGTATGAGACTTTCTTGTTGCCATTTCTAAATTTGCATAGCCCCAAATCTATGTAGGGAGGGAGTTCAGAGTCTTCACTGAAATACTTCTATAAATCACCTCAGATGTGTGTTGAGTTTCCACCAGTCCTAGATCTTGTTGAGTCTAGGCACTGAATATGACCTAATTTATCTCTAGAAATGATTTTATTCCAACAAGGCACCTTTGAAAATAATACATATATATTGCCTAGGATAGTGTGTGTGTGTGTGTGTGTGTGTGTGTGTGTGTGTGTGTGACAGACACAGGGAAAGAAAGAGACAGGGAGATACAGAGAGAAATAGAAAGAAGAAAGAGGAAATGAGGATGGTGAAATGACAGGTAGCAAGAAAAGGAGAGTTAAGTATTTCCTTTCATTCTGTTAAAAATACCTGTACACTTCCTTTTCTCAATCCAGGAAATAAAGTTCCAAGGTAACATGGCAGCTCTTATGTTTTAATCATCAATTCAGTTTGAATAGTGGATAAGGAAAAGTTTCCCAGAGTTAACAAAATCTAATTCTTATGGAAAGGAGCAAGAATGTGTCTCAGGAGAGTGAGTAGAAGGTCATGATACTGCTGAGTTTCCACAGATAGTGGTCCTAGAGCCAGGCTTTAACCCCAGGTAGTCACTGACTCCTTGGCAATGCTCTTAGCCATTCCACAACAGGGACCCCCATTCAAAAGTTTTGCTAGTAACCTAAGTCTGAGAACAGTTACAATATGACGTGCCAACTTCTCTCATGGAGACTGAACCACAGGAGGGTAAGCACACTTTGATCCCACTATGAATGTGCACTCAGAAAAGATGTGGTGTGGAGTTGTGGAGTAGTGCTATTCTTTCCTAGATTAAAAGATGCTTAGAACTTTAGCATTATTATAATAATGATAATCACCTTCTTTTTGTGGCCAATTACTCTTTTAATATGCTGTTGAATGTTTTCCAATATTCACTATTATTGAAGTTGTTTTTCTTTGCATAACAACTGTAAGTGAAATTGCCTCTAATTTTTTTGTACCATTTTATTAGATTTGGTTTCATCCTCTTGATAATTTTACAGAAATATTTGCAAAATTTCCTTCTTCTCTATGCTCTAGAACAGTTTAAATGATATTCAAAGAACTTGCTTTTTAAAACTATTATAGAATTTACCCATAAAACTGTATGTTCTTAGTGACTTTTAAAGGGTATACTTTGGCAGATCTCAATACAGTAATTTATTTATTTGATTATAAATCTCTTCTAAGATCAATCTGGAAACTTTTTAGTTTCTTAAAAATCATCTAATTCATTGTCATTGAATTTATAGATCCAAAATTGACCAAATTATCTTATGATTCTATTCTGTGACTGTGATTATTTCTCAATTTTTATTTTCTTTCACTCTAATGGCACAGGTAATGCATGCTTTATATATTTTAATGTTTATTCATATTTCAGAGAACCAGATTTTTATGTATTTATTAGCTCCATTTGCTTTCTGTTTTCTGATTCATTAATTTTGGGTTTTTGTTTTCAGTATTTGCTTTCTTCTACTTAGCATTATTTTGAAATTTCTTTCTAGATTTTTTTCTTGTCTAGTAATTTTTGTTGTTTTTGGATATGAATTTTCCTTTTATATATTATTATGTTTTATTACTTTTTAAGGTATTCTGAAGTGTTGGATTTAATTTCTGTGTTGTGTTCCTCATGAGTTGAGAGATATTCTAAAATTTTCATGTGACAAAGACTTCTCTTCTATTTTTGTTATTAATTTCTCATTTTACTTCATTGTGATAAAAAATATGATCTATTCTATTCCTGCTTTTAGTATTCAGGTTTCCTCTGTATCCTATTGAGAGTTGAATTATGTCCTTTCAAAAAATATGTTGACATTATATCTTCTGGTATTTGGGAATGTGACCTTAATTGGAAATAGGGTCTTTGAAGATATAATCAAGTTGAAATAAGGTTATACTAGATTAAGGTGGGTCTAATCCAATCACCTGTGTACTTATAAGAAGAGGGAAATTTGGACAGATAGACACACATGAAAAACACCATGTGATAATGGAATCAGAGTTTCAAATGATGCATCTACAAACCAAGAAACCCTCAGGACTGCTGGCTATCACCAAGCTAGGAAGAGGCAAGAAAGGAACTTTCTCTAGGTTCTTCAGAGAGAGCGTGGCCTTGTTGACATTTTGAATTTGGACTTCTAGCCTCCAGAACTGTGAAAGAATAAATTTTTATTGTTTTAAGCCAACCAGTTCATAAGATTTTATTATAACAGCCCTAGGAAACTAACACATACTTTAATAACATAAGGCCAAATTTTGCAAATAATTAAAGGTCGCTGACAGAACAATATATTCTTTCATGGTAGGCTCTATCTCCTTAGTTATGTTATTAAATACTCTCTATATTTTATTATTTTTGGTTCATTTGAGCTAGCAAGGCCTGAGAGAAATTAATGAAACTCATAACTATTGCATTTCTGTCTATTTTTTTTGTAAACTTTGCAATTTCTATTGTTAGGATTTTTGTATGTATAACATCATGCCATCTGAAAACAGGCAATTTTACTTCTTTCTTTCCAATGTGGGTGCTTTTTATTTATTTATATCTATCTATCTATCTATCTATCTATCTATCTATCTATCTATTGCCTAATTTCCCTGGCTAGCAGTTTCAGTACTATGTTGAGCAGAAGTGGCAAGAATGGGCATCCTTTTCTTATCTCTGATCTTAAAAAAACAAGCTTTCAACTTTTCACTATAGAATATGATGTTAGTGGTGGTCTTGCCATATCTGGCCTTTATTATGCTGTGGTACATTTCACCTGTAACTAATTTGTTGAGTGTTTTTATTTATTTTATTTTATTTTTTTAATGTGGGTAGTTCCCTGGCTGGGAATCGAACCCAGGCCGCAGCGTTGACAGCCCCAAAGCCTTGCCACTACACCACCAGGGAACTTCCTGAGTGTTTTTATTATGAAAAGATGTTGATTTTTTTCAAACACTTTCTCTGTATTTATTGAAATAATCCTATGAATTTACTGTGGTATAACAAAGACAACACCAATTCAATCAATCAATCAATCATTCAATCAACTGATTTGCAAATGTTGAGCCAACCTTTGCAAATAAATTATAGCTATTTTAAATATTTTTGTCTTTTAACCCTTGTGCTAAAGTTTCAAGCAATTTACCCTCCACCATTATAATATTAGAGTATTCCAAATTTAACTATATATTTACCTTTATGTTTTCATGTTATTAATTAGCATCCTTTTGTTTCATTGGCATACACAGCCTAGGTGGAACAAGACTGCATGTGACTTGTAGCTACCATATTGGACAATCACAGATTATAGAATATCTCCATCATTATAGAAAGTCCTATTGGACCGCATAGTATACAAAGTGAGAAGAACAGAGGTTTAAAATATATCAGAACCCTAAAATTATTGACATCTGTGTGGTCACTGACATAGCCCAACACAACTAGGCTGAGAAGGATTCCATCCATTGAGTGACTTTTAATTGGTAGGGCAGTAGGTTCTTTCATATGCTATCTCTGATCTTCAAACTCTCAGGTAATGTTGGAAATATTATTTTTATTGAGGCTTGTTGAGAGGTTAATTGTTCCAAGACCCCAAGCTATAAATAATAAGTAGTAGAGCTGGAACTATAACTCAAGTTATAATATTCTAAATCCAATGATTTTTCAATTGCTTCAGGCTGCCTAGCCTAAGAGAACACAGAAACAGTGATGACAAGGAAAAAGTCAAGGAGGAAGGGAATTTCGTGAATGAGTGAACGAAAAATGGCACCAAGAGTTCACATCAGTTATGTCAGGGAAGTGTTCATTGAACCTGGGCAATAAGAAGGTTGTCACAAATTTTGTTGAGAATAATTTTAGTGTGTGTAAGAGCTAAAGCTCTATCAGAGTGGACTACATAGCCACATAGAGCACAGGCTTGCTTAGGCTGTTATTTTAAGATATAAGATGTAGGCAATTCTTTCTTTACTTAAAAGATGATTCACTGAAAAGATGTTTCATGTTTTTGCAAATTATGTATTAATGCCCTAAGTTTCATCTATTGTCTTTGATATAGTCAAATAGACTAAATCCTGTAATATACTCCTTATTCCTTACTTACTAGTGGTCTGACCTTGGTCTAAATTATTCAAAAATTCTTTTCAGTCTGTGCAATGGGGTTGGAAATAGATACCCTGCTTACTTAACTGTTTTGAGCATCACATGAAACAATATTTAACAGTGAACAGTGAAGTGATATGTAATACAGTATGTGATTCCCAATGGATCAGATGAAAACAATATTTAAACTCCACAGATATACCCACAGTTTTATGCATTTAGAGGACTTTTTCAATTAAAGTTATCAAATCTATATCTCTGGAGAAGAAGAGAAAAACATATGAATGTGTGCTGAGGTGCCCCAACCCAGCCTTCCAGCTTGACATTTAACATTTAACCGAGATTCATCGGTTTCTGTGAGTAGTTCTAATTTCATCTATATGCCTTGGCCCTTGTGCCATCAAAACTGGGAGAAGAGACAACTTTTCCTTCTCCAATATTTTTAAGAGAAAAATTATTCAAACTTCCTATCCAAGAAAACTCAGATTGATAAGATAAGTATTTCTAATTATTTTGTTAAGTAGGTAAGTGCCTTTATGTAGAACCTGATAAGTTTGTGGGAAATTTTAACATTAGTTCCTGAAAAAGCAAATCCCATTGATTACATTAATTGAACTCCTAGAATCCTGTCGCCTATGAGCTATGCTGATGACTGAAGGGCACGGTGTTGCTAGAAACAACTGTGGTTTGCTTAAAGTGAGGATAAGCATAAGAGAATGTGTATTTGTTACCCACCCATGGAAAACCTAAACAGACTTCTCAGGTGCTTCTCTGAACCTGAACTCAGCAGCTGAAAATATTTTCCACCCTGCAAAAATGGTTTTAAGCTCCTTAACTCCCAGAGGTTGAACACTGAAGTCTTACCATATCTTTCCCAGTTATGTCTAAAGGAGTTCCAAGGAGAACCTTTAATACTTTCGGTCAGAATATATCAGAGGAGTATAAATTATTTGTCAATAAGATATTTTTTAGTATCCTCTGAAACTTTTCTAACTGGCCTCAAGGCATAGTGAACTCACAACAAGTTTACTGGAAATGTCAGTTATTAAATAGACTTTTTACCGTAATTGAATGTTAGTGTCACACAGTTCAGACCACAGGCCCTGGCAGCCCAGAGAAAGAGTTGCTTATAGCAAACTGTGCACTGACAGGAAGCAAAGTTTTTAGTGGGTCCCACCACAGTGCTCTGGCCTTAAGCTGCAAGAGAGAAAACTTACCAACCACCACCCCAGCTATTGCCACTAAGCTGTTGTCATTGAAATAATATTACGAAGGCCAGCTAAAATAATGAGGAAACATAGTCCTGGTGGGATTTCTTCAAACCAAATGAAAAAAAAAATTTTGGTTGAGGTTTATTATGTTACAGGTAAATGGTCAAAGTAAGGTGCAGAGGGAAATCCCTAACCCTGGCTATTGGGGTTAGGCCATTGATTGGGACTCTATTCACTGACATTTTTGCAGAAATGATATAAATATCCTCTGCTTTTTAAATGTAGATTTCAATTATCATTTAAGGAACAATAATCTATATTGGTTTGAGTTTTAGTCTCCTGACTGCCAGAAAAATAAGGTATTTTGTCATCATCTGTGTCCAGGATAGAATGCCACTATTGTATATTACTTAGCAACTCTTAATCAGTTGCTTCACATCCCTAGTCCTAGTAGCAAGATTGAGTCATGGAATAATGCTTCTTTAGCCCTGACAACTGGGTGTCTCTTCTTCTGTTTAGGGCTCGTGCTCCTGTCTGTGTGCTTGGACCCATCTCTGGTTTCTTCAGGATCCTCTATGAACCATTCCTCTGTCCTCCAAATATGCTCCAGTTTCCTTCATCTTAAAACATAAAATAAGCAAATAAACAAATGATTCTCCTACAAGTTTTTACTCAACTCCACTAGTAGCATTTTAAATATTAAACTGAAGTGACTTCATTATCTAAAGAGAAGGATGTTCTATTTTATTAACCAGACCCTGTATCCACTGTATTTGTGTATCTCTGTATCACAGATGAGCCCTGCATGCTGTCAGAGTCTTTGAGTCACAAATTGACTTCATATTATGTTAAGAGAGCCCAGAGTGTAGACTTCAGCTTTATCCTTGATCCTAGTCTGCTTTACCTCTCTGCCTGGTGGCTCAGGGTTCCTGCTATGATGGGTAGACCACCATAAATCCCATAGGGCCCAAAATTCCAGGGTCTTTAGCTCTTATATTCTCTTTTCCTACGTTTGAATTCGGGTTTTGCCTCTGGTGGGAATTCCTGTTATATACAGACAAATTTCCTGGAGCATACCATTGTCAGACTGTCATTTACGTCATATATAATTTCATATAATGTACCATATCAAATCATATCATCAAAATAGAAAGTAACTACCATGTGTTGTTACTAAATAGAAAGTAGGGTTAAGGCTTCACTAATAATTTTTTTTTTCTGAGTCAAATGCTAAGCAAGAGAATGACAGCTTTGACATTCACAGAAACTTGACTCTAACTTTGTTTACACTCTATTACCTAATGAGCTCTTCATCTCCACACTGTATTTGTGTCCTAAATAAACAAATAGAGTGGAGTTCAAGCAAGACTTGGTGTTGGTTGAGTAAACAGAGCTGTTTAAATCTCAGCTTGAAAAGAATGTTATTAGATTCCATAGACAGTAGGTAGTTAATACAGATTTCTGAGTCTGGGGTTAATGTGTTAAAACTCACTTTAGGAGGATTGACTGGATATACATGGACAGAAAAAGCAAGCAAATGAAAGAAGTATGAAGACTACCTGAAATTTTATTACAAAAAGGCTGTTTGAGAAAGTTATAAAACTTTATATTGAAAGATATTAAAAAGACCAAAATAAATGAAGAGATATATTGTTTTTAAACATGTATAGACAAGAAAACTCACCACTCTTAAGAAGTCAATTCTTTCCCAATTAATTTATCAAATCACTGAAATTCTAGTCAACACCTTATACATTTTTAAAATGCATTTTGACAAACAGGTTGTAAAATAAATATGGCAAGTTAGGGCCAAAGAAATCCAAAACATTACTGAAGAGCAACAACTCGTTGGTACTATTAGAGAAAATGTCTAACACCTTATTGGAGGAAGTAGCAAAGTCATTTTGAAAAGCAAATCAGCATTATTTTGTAAAGCTATGCATTTTCCATGACTCGGGAATTGTACTCATAGGCATATATCTTAGAGAAGTGCTTTTCAATTTTTTTTTTTTTGATAAAATGTTTTTGTTTTTTTTTTGTTTTTTTATTGGGGTGACATCTGTTAGCAAGGATTACATAGGTTTCAGGCATACAATTCTCAAATTTTAATGTTCATATGAATCATCTGGCAACCTTGAAAAAATACTGATTTGCATTCTTTAATCTGAAAAAAATTAAATTTATAAAATTTGTAATTGGACAAATTGTAAAGAAACTGCAAACACCATTCATTGTTTCATTCATTCATTGAACAAATACTTATTGAACAGAGCACTTACTACAGAAGTCTCCCCCTTATCCTTGATATTATTTTCCAGGCTTTCAGTTACTTGTGGTCATCTGTGATCCTAAAATTTTAAATGAAAAATTTCAGAAATAAGCAATTCTTAAGTTTTAAGTGGTGTGCCATTGTGAGTCACATGATGAAATCTCATGCTGTCCTGCTCCATTCTGCCCTGGGATGACAATCATCCCTTCGTCCTGCATCTCCACACAGTATAAGCTCCCCAACCATTAGTCAGTTAGTAGCCAGCTTGGTTAGCAGATTGACTGTTTAGCATTGCAGAGCTGGTGTTCAAGTAACCCTTATTTTACTTAATAATGGTTCCCACAGAGCCAGAGTAATGATGCTGGCCATTTAGATGTACTAAAGGGAAGGCATAAAGTGCTTTCTTTAAGTGAAAAGGTGGAGTTAATAAGGAAAGGAAAAAAATTATATACTGAGGTTTTAGACCTATGGTAAGAATGAATCTTTTATTTGTGAAATTATTAAGAAGGAAAAAGAAATTCGTGTTAGTTTTGATGTCCCACCTCAAACTGCAGATGTTACGATCACCGTGCCTGAAAAGTGCTTAATCCAGATGAAAATGGCATTAAACCTGTGGGTGGAAAATATGAACAGGAAACAAGTTCAGACTGATGCCCACATGTGCCAGGAAACATCGAACCTCTACAAATACTTCAGCAAGGAGTCCCCCAAAACAAGTGACATCAAGCCTTTTACTGCAAAATAAAGAATAGCTACATAAATCCAGAAATAGGTTTGGACTAAAAAGATGTAAAAATTACTAGGGAGGTTGTGCCCACCAATGAAGAAGCCGCCATCCTGTCTCTGACAAGGTTGAAGGAGTTGATAAGGGTTTGGTAATACCCGGGGTTTCAGGCATGCATTAGGGTCTTGGACCATATCCCCACTGACAAAGGGAACTCCTGCAAGTGCCAGGCAATTTTACAGCATTAATTATAGAACAATGAAGACACAGAAGGAAAAACAAGACACAACCCCGCTTGCGTGAAAGTTACCTCCTAGTGTGCGCGTGGTGAGGGAGGTGGCATTAGGCACTAAAGACGTAACTAATGAACTGTGTAGTATACGTGAAGGTATGTTTCAGTGCTGTGTGAAATATTTAGCAGAGAAAGGAAGTAGGGAATGCTGGAGGGGGAGTAGTTGTAATTTTAAATATAGTTATCAGGAAAAGGCTTTCTGAGGACCTGAAAATGGAGCAAAGACCTGGAAGAAGATAATGGAGAAATAAGATGGGGAAGATTGTTGAAGGGACATTTTTGGAGAAAGGGATGACATCATGTGACCATATCTGAGTATGCTGTGTTTGAGATGTGTTCAAAGGAGCTCTTCAGTAGAAATTTGGAGCTAGGGAGCAAGGTCAGGGTTGGTGATACAAGCTTTGGATACCATCTTTGGATACCATGACTATAAATACCATCACATAAATGATATTTATAGTCACGAGACTGGCTGAGATGGGTGAGCGGTCCACGTAAAGAGAGGGAGGGACAAGAGAAGAGGCCTAGGGCCTGAGCCTGGAGCATTTCAGTGTTTAAAGTAAGTATCTTAAGGCAAGTAGGAAAGACAAATGACCCACGAATAATCAACTATTAGCTTACAGATGACTGTTTAAGAAACAACAGTAGAGCTAGAAGAAATGGAGTACTATTTTTAAAGTACTGCAAGAAAGAAAGAAAACCTGTATTTTTAGAAAAAAGATGAAATAAAGACATCTTTCCAGAAAAACTGACAGAGTTTAGCACCTTAAGTGAACTACTCTTAAGTAAATGTCTCAAGGATGCATTTCAGGTAGTAAGGAAGTGTCTTTTAGGAAGAAAATCTAACATGAAAGAAGAAAAGACTGACTGGGAATAAAGGAAGACCTGAGTTTGGCTGGCAGATGTCTCAACAATGGTACTTCAGACACTAACGCATCTGAACGAAACGGGAAATCTTTTGCCCGGTATCAGCAGTGTTCACTTCCAGAGGCTAAGCTGAGAATGTAGATTTCTAATTGATCTTGAAATTAATCCTCTTGTACTATCTTTCTTCAGCATGATAAGTAAAATGTTTATGCTGCGTCCAGGTATTATTACCCTAATATTAGTCTTATATCAGCAAATAGACTATAATTTACAAAAGTTTTGTAAATTGACGGGTAGTTTAAAAATAAACTTTTAAGTTAAAATTTTACTAACTTGAGCTCTCTCTTTTAATTACTAGCCTGCAGGGAAAGCATTTCCTATAATAAACTTTGTATCTCTTCCATAGGGTGTGTGTGTGAAAAATTTCTGTAGAGCAAAAAGAAGAAAAGGCAGATAATTATTCATACATAAATACCAACAGGGATTAGATAATTAATTACCATTTTTGGGAACACAATATTTTTGGTAACCACTTAAATAAACCATAAATGCCATGTTAAGATTTTGAAAAAAATGTTGATGGATTAATAAATTATATTCACTCTTTTGTCAAAAAAACTTACTAGTGAAATTCCTTACATTAACTAGATAAAAGGGGAAAATCATTTTAAACAATATTGAACAAGTATTTCTTATACTTAATATTTGTTCAATTTTTGCAAGCAAAACCTTGTTGACAAACTAGAAACAGAAGACTATTCTTAAAGAGTACATTAAAAACCTATAATTAACATTATGCTCAAAGATATCACATTTGAAGAATTTCTATTATAGTTAGAAAGTGTCAAGATGCCTTGTATCACCACTGCTGCTAATACTGTACTGGAGGGCCTATACAATTTTGATACCAAAATAAAAGACAGAAGACATTGTTATTTATATAATATGGATGATAGTTTATATAGAAATTCCAAGAAAACCAATGAAAAATTACTAGAACTAATTGGAGAGCTTAAGAAGGAAGGTGTGTCAACATAAAAACCACCAGCTTTTAAAAATTCCAGCATTGACAAATTTAAATATTTTATTTGCAGTTGCAGAAAAGAAAGAAATATCTGGAAATAAATTCAATAATGAATATACAAGATATTTATAGATAAAAGCTCATAAAAATTTATTAAATAGTATAAAAGAAAATCTGATATATTAAAAATAAATAAACATAATAAACATATGCAATGTTTGAGCATGGGAAAACTCAGTATTTTAAAGATGTCACAGTTATCAGCTATCAATGAATTCAATACAGTCCCAATCAAAATCCTAAAAAGAAATGTCATGGAGTTTAATTCTAAAAATTAATGTTGGAAGACTAAATGCACAAGAAAAGGAAAGAAAACAAAAAATAACAACAAAAAAGAACATAAAAAGAGATTTTACCCGACCTGGAATCAAAATATTTAACTAACCAAATCATAATAAATATGGTATTCAAGCAGGAAAAAAAAAAGAGGTAAATGCAATATGTTTGAGAGTCCAAGAATGAACCTGTGTATACATGGAGCAATTAATTATCTGTTATAGAGAATACAATAAAATTGCATCAACACTTAATGCCATTTATTAAAAAATCCACATGGATTACATGAATAACTCTAAAAACTATAAAATATTAGAAGAAAATGTAGGTGGATATATTTATGAATTTGTGACTGTCTTAAACATTCATATATAAATGCATTAAGAATATAAAATAATTTCTTTCAATAAATGACCAAACTTCTGAATAACACAAAAGACCACACACAAAGAAAACTATTAAGAATGATAACTAGAAAAAGTATTTGCAACATACCAAAGACAAATAACACTATTCAAAATTTATAAAGAACAAATGATAAAATAGGAAGATAAGACAATCCAATTGAAAAATAGGAAAATAATATGAAAAAAATTCACAGAGGAGTTACAAACAGACCATAAACATGGCTCTACTTCTTACAAGGAGATGTAAGTAACAACGATGACATTACCTCATTGGAACAGTTTTTAATTTTTATAAATTATCTCTTTTTTTCCTACAATGCAATATTGTACTGCATTTAAAAACAATGGCATAAACCTATACATACATATACAAAAGCTTTTTAGGAAAATTGCTACGTAAAAAACTACCTAATGATGTGCACATTATGTTAACATTTATGTAAAACTTGCTTTCACACACATACAGAAGGTACTAAAAAATTTATACACATTTTAAGAAAGGAAAACATTATATTAAAATTGTGACGCTCAATATATACCGACAACAAAAGATAAAAACAAGTCATGTTTGACTTCTGCAATTACAAGAGGTGCTCAAAGTGGTTACCATCAGTGTCCAGACACTTTTTGAAAAAGTTTTTATTGTTAGACTTATTGGGGTGACATCTGTTAGCAAGGATTACATAGGTTCCAGGTGTACAATTCTACAGTGCATTGTCAACTTGTTGTATAATAAGTTCACCAGGAGCTCCCTGGTGGTGTAGTGGCTTAAGGCTTCGGCCCTGGCGCTGTCAGCGCTGCGGCCTGGGTTCGATTCCCAGCCAGGGAGCTACCCACATACCAAAAAGCAAAAAAAATAAAATAAAATAAAATAAATAAAAAATAAATTTACCACCAAGCATGAGTTTTCTTTCCATCACCATATATTTAGTTCCCCCTCCCTCCTCTCATCCCTTCCCCACTTCTCCCATCCCCTCCCCACTTGCTGCCAAATAAATATTAAGCTATTGATTGTGTCCATGGGTTATTTGTTTGTTTGTTCAGTGAACTATTGCTTGAGTCACCACAGTGGAACTCACCTTGAGGTCATTTTTATCCCTGTGTCAATTCCTTATTAACCAAGTGCGGCCTGCCCCAACTGACATACCCCCACACCCAGATATATGGGGAGTAGCCATAGTTCCTCTTTGGCCAAGGGCAATTCTCCAGAGAAAGGGGATGCTCTGAGTTACTATCAGGTAACTCTTAACAGCCCCAGAAAAGGGGATCTGGGAAGGGCAGCACATATACATATATACACAAATACACACATGCACGTGCAAACATATATGCATACATACACACATGTACACTTGTTCACAACACAAACACATAGACAAAAGACTCAAGGAACTCAACACAAAACTGATAAAATGATTACTTCTAGGAACAGGTCTGAGATTGAGGGGTGTTATTAGGACTTTACTTTTATACAAGGTCTGAGAATTTTGTGAACTCATTCCAGAAAAAGTGCTACATACCTCATTGCTGATTATCACTATGTTCTTCAAAGTACTCGTACCCTTGGGAAACTATGCACTGATACCAATGTCTAGTCCACCCTTCAAAGCAGTTTTGGAACTCTTTTTCTGAAATGGCCATCAGAGCTGTCCTTGTATTATTCTTGATGTCCTGAATGCCATCAAAATATGTTCTTTTCAATGTTTTCTTTATCTTTGGGTAAATAAAAAAGTCACTGAGGGCCAGATCAGGTGAGTAAGGAGGGTGTTCCAATACAGTTATTTGCACACTGGCTAAAAACTTCCTCACAGACAGTGCCATGTGAGCTGGAGCAGTGTTGTGGTGCAAAAGCCGTGTGTTGGTGGCCAAAAATTCAGGTAATTTCAGTCTAACTTTTTCACACAGCCTTTTCAGTACTTCCAAATAGTGAATTTGGTTGATTGTCCAAAACAAATTTAAATGAACAATCCCTTTGATAACAAAAAAATGTTAGCAACATTGTTTTGACTCTTAATTTGAACCGATGGAAGTTTTTTAGTTGTAGAGAATTGGCTGCCTTCCATTGTGTACTTTGATGCTTTGTTTCAGGGTCATATTGGTACAATCATGTTTTATCACCAGTGATAACAGGGCCCAAACCATCATCTTGCCTCTCCAGAGGGTCTTGGCAAACCTTCAACTCTCCTTTTCTTGTGTTCATTAGTGAGCTCCTTCAGGACCATTTTTGCACACACCTTTCTCATGCCAAGATTTTCAGTGAAGATTTTCCTAGCTGTTTCTCTATTAATGTTTACTTAGTCTGCTATGCTTCTTACAGTCAGCTGATGATTTTGATGCGCAATTCAATGAATTTTTGCAATGTTTTCATCAGTTTTGCTTGTTACCGGTCATTCTATTCATTAGTGATGCATTCTCTCCCCTCAGAACAAGGTTTAGTCCATTTGTACCCAGCTGTTTTCTTCATGGCATTATCCCCATAAACTTGGACTAACATGTCCTTGATTGCACTTTCACTCTTGCAAGTTTAACAAGAAATGTTTATGTTTGTTCATTGCTCTAAATCAAGCTATGACATTCTCACAACAGCACACAAACACACACAACAATAACGACTCAGCAAGACACCGGCACACGTCAGCATGAACACAGCTCTGAGATCTTACCCAGTTATGTATGCATATGTTTACTAAAACAGAAATCCAATGCATATATTAATATAATATTTATTCTTCTTGTACTCAGTGACTTTAGTCAGAGTTCCTTTTATTGAACGTCTTGGTGAAGATAGCAAATCATCACTTATTAATTAGTGTCTTTTTATGCTAAAAGGAGAAAGGAGGCATGATATTCATTCTTGACCTTTTGATACCAATGTTGTGAAAATCCATTGCTCTGCTCTCTTATTTGTTTCACCTGGTCCTCTGCTAACAACTAATGTAAACAGGAAGGAACCTCAGCATCTAAACAGGCCTCTCTTAGCTTCTCTACCTAACCATTGTTGTGATCATATCCAGTCCCATAGTTCTAAATACCAAGTGCAGAGTGATGAGTCCCAGATCTATAACTTTACCTTGACCTTTTTAGAGAAGTCTATATTCAATTGTCTAGTTGATCTTTCAACCTGGGTATCTTCAATTAGCATCTCAAACTGAAGAGAACTCTTGGCTCCCTTTCCACTCTTATCCCCTATACACCTATTCCTCATCCATTTCAGTAAAAGTCCTTGTCATTTATTTCACTGATTAACCCAAAAATTTTAGTGATCTTTGACAGTCCCCCACACCCAATTCACCAGAAAATCCTCTTGATGATTCCCAAAGGCTATTTCTTCAATTTGTACTTCTCCACTTCTGTTAATTCTGCCCTCATCTAAGTAACATAATCTCACAGATTATTACAATAACCTAATTACGTTTTCTGTTTCATTTTCTGCTTTGTAATGTACAGAATAGCTAGAGCAATCCTTTAAAACTCTAAATTAGATGACATCATTTTCCTGGGTAAAACCCTGTGCAGCTTTTAGAATAAAATCCACATACCAAACTCTGGGTTTCAAAACCCTAAGAACTCTTCTCTATTATTCTCCCACCTCATTTAATATCATACTCCTTTCTCTCACTGTTCTCTGGCCACACGGGGCTTCTGCTGGTTCTTTTGTACATGCCAACCCAGTTCATTATCAGGCCTTGGGTCACGCAGGTCTCTGTCTAGATACCACCTTCGTGGAGAGGTCTTTTACCATTTAATTCAATGTAGCCATTTCGTTTTTCTTTATCATATTACACTATTTTAATTCTATCATATTTGTCACCTCAGGTATTTTTTTAGCTTGTTTGCTGTCTCATCTCATTTAAATGCAATACTTACAAGTGTGGAGACCTTGTATAGTTCATTTTCTCAGTCTCTATGTCGAATGGATTCTGGCACATAAGGGACTCCCAGTCAATATTAGTTGAATAATGGATGAATGAATGCATACGGACGTGGCCATTTCTGTAAAAGACATAGTGGGAGATAAATGATAAATATAACAATGGTCCCTGTTGCATCTGGAACTTCCAATCTGCTTGGGGGCCCAAACAATAGAGAACTGTATGACTAAGCAGTAAAGTGTGTGGTATTGACCATAAGTGTGACAGGAGTTCAGAGAAGAGTGTGGGAAATGCAAGAGACCTAAGCTGGGGGCCTCTGTTCCAGTATTTGCATAGGGTTCCAACATGCAAATCATGTAACTGAATGTATAGAATTTCCATTCCCACTAGTGTGATTGCAGAAGTTGAATGCTACTAAAACTGCCTGGTGATAGTTTATGCCTCAAACACCCTGTCTGGACAGCTTTTTTCCAGTGCCTTCTCATTTGACTATGCTTTCAACAGAAATATTTTGAGTAGGTTTTTAGCCTTACCCAAACTGGGTAAATAATTTAGCAAGCTTCTGCAGACCCTTTGTAAACAAGATGCAGGCTTGGGATGGCCTTAAAGATGTTTTTACATTAATTCTTAGGCAATAAGTAAAAAGACATATTGAATATTTATGACACCAACACACCAAAAGACATTTGGATCTTTCTGATTTTTTTCACTTAATTTTGGCTCATTTTTTGGTCTTTATTGATTATACTATTTTCACGTTTTTGAAGCATCGTCTAATTCAGCGGTGTCCAACCTTTTGGCTTCCTGGGCCACAATAGAAGAAGAATTGTCTTGGGCCACACATAAAATACACTAATGACAACTGATGAGCTTTAAAAAAGGTCACAAAAAATGTTGGGCTGCATTCAAAGCCGTCTTGGGCTGCAGGTTGGGCATGTCTGCTGTAATTCTTTTTAAAGTCTCTCATTACACATTTATTTTAGTCTATTAGAGTTAAAGCCCTAGTGGTATGGTTAGTCAATTAATACTCTTCTCATGTGTCCTTATGGGACTTGCACTCACTTCCCAAGGAAGACTTCCTCTTTTCACAAAAGACATAATAGTGAACTTATTAGTTAAATGAATACCCCTAAAGGTTAAGAACGATTGTCTTAATTTTATAGTTTGCTTTTGAAAAGTAAGGAAATGTAGTTTAAAGAATCTGCTTGGGAGAAACAAGTTAGCAAGGATGACAGCAGAAGGGGACGCTGAGTGTTTCTTTATCTTCTCTTTTCTGCTGGAGTGACTCTAACATAGTGTAGACTTCAAGAATTTACTGCCTTTCTTTTCAAGTAAATGACTTGGGTGTGAAAATCAGCACATCCGCCCTGTGGTTGAGCACTTTTTTCTGTGAGTGGCTTAGCTTTGAACTTCTTTGTAGTGGTGGGCTGGTGGCACTTGCCTGGCCTGGCTTAGAGATTCCTTTCTCACTCAGTTACTTTCAGTTTACTGAAAGACCCCAGCATGACTTAGGAAGACTCTGCCCATCTCCTCATTTCCTGACTTGGGGCTGCAGCGATCACATGTTCAAAAAGAGGATGCTGTACTTAGAAAAGTATATCCATGTCCTATTCTACCAAGAAAGCAAGATTGCAGCTTATTGCATTTATGACCTAATACAATGAAACCCCCAGTAACAGAACCCCCCTAACCCAAATTTTCATTAATCAGTGTTTCCCCTCTTAAATTCACTTTTTTTGAAAAAAGAAGAATAGCAACTCTTTCAGGAATATATTTAACTACTTTTAAAATGCTTTATTATAATATATAGTCATAAAATATAATAAGTTTAAAAACATAAGACTCCAAACTTAGGGTTTTTTTTAAATTAATAAAATGGTATTACTAGCTGTTTTCTCCAATCTTTTAGTGTTATAAATAGGGGAACATGCACACAAGAATCATTCAGTTGAAAATCAAAGTATTACTTGATTAATAGTAGCAAAAGCTCTATAATACCTAAAATGGATAGCTTCTAATAAACAAGTGAGAATCTTATAAACCAATGTTTAATATATACTTTCCTTTATACAAATTGAAGAAAATAGGCCTGCAGTGAAAACTCCTCGACTTACTCATCCAATTATAAAAAGTGATAAATAAGATGGTGCCTCTTCCCAATTCTACTCCTAGTGAGGACAGGTGCTGATGAGCTGTGCAGAAACCTGGAGAGGTCTTTTTGCCCTTGTATAGAAAAAGGGCCTCCAACCAAGGGACAATGACCTAATTTCTCTAGCAAAAGATGCAGCAATAAACATTAGGTTCCAAGTGATTACAGCAGGAAAGCAGTATTATAAAATTTATATCAAGTACAGAAGGAGGAGACAGGTCACCACATGTGATGGACAAACCATGAAGTACACCAGTGTAAAGTATAGCGGGTTTCATTTACATAGAATACAATGTCAATAATGTCCCTGAGATTTGTGAAGCAACAGCAGAGAGTCACAGAGCTTTCTTAGGCCCTATATGAGAAACTAGCGGTATCACCATGGTCAAGTTTAATGCCAATTAGCCTTGATTTTGGTTAAGGACTACTACTTTCCTACCCAATAATCATTCACAACTTCTTATTAATAGACCCTTACATTGATCATGATAGACTTGTGTCCAGTTTTTTTTTTTATCAAAGTACAATTTCCAGTCTTCCTTGCACATGGCCAATGGGAAATTTCTAAATGAAAATAATTCATCTGGGAGATAAACCCTTTCTCTTTTCTTTTTTCTACCTCCTCCTACCCAGGGCAAGATTGTGATAGCTGGAACTCCTGCAACCATAAGGTTACCATGAGGCCAGTCACTTTGATGATGGAAACCACCCACTGAAAATGACAAAGCAGAAAGAGAGAAGGTGTTCATGGAGCCACCAGATAAGCCTTGTACTCCTAAGCTTCCTATTCGCGTGGGATAAAAACACAATCCTATTTTGACAAGCTATTGTTGGTTGAGTTTTGTATGTATCTATCCTAATCATAATTGACAGATGGTTTATCTGTAATAATACTTGTGTGAGTGAAGAGAAATAAGAGAAAATATTAGGAAACACTTTGTGAGTAATCAGATGCCACATTATTGTAATGGCTATGTGAGAATCTGGGCTCAAGCAGTGTTGCTTTGGGGTACCAATGACAAAGATCAATGCAGAGCAATGCAGTGGGTCATTCATTCTCTTCCTGCCCTCATTCTGCTCCAGATCACAGGGCAGCTTCCTGGGGGTTCAAAGTGGTCATTTCCTGAGGACAGCTCTGTCTGACCTGGCAGTATGCTCTGCTCCTGCAGTGGAGTCAGCCATGAGATTCTTGGCAGGAGCTGGAGAGAGAACAAAGTATAGGAGTAGACTCATCCTGAGATCTGGGGATTTCTTTCTCTAGCATTCCAGTAAGAGCCAAAGCTATGCTCCATGACAAGAAAGGTCCTGAAGCTGTGCTGATGGGACTAGAGTCATAAAGATTTCTATATGTAATTTAGAGGATCCTTGGACATTTGGCTCTAATATAACTCAGTTATCTGATAAGTGATATGCAAAAATGATCTAGTCAGCAAGGGAGAAAGACTTACCTCTTCCTGGAGATGCCAGGGAAGGCGTATTCATCCTTGGTCCTACATGCTGGCCAAGAAGTCCACCTGCTCTTGAAATAGAGCACAGAGGGGGAATTGGTGTGGTAAGAGATTTGTCCCCAAGATTTTGGTGAGGGCAGGGGGACACGGCACCCTGGAGGCAGTTACCTGAATCTTTTCCATCATATCTTCCACAAGCTACTATCTAAGTTACATTTGCATACCAAGAGAGATTAAGAAGTTAAGAAAGTACATAGCAGAATTACTACCCTTTGAAAGAGCAATTTGCTTTCACTTCCTTATTTTTGGTAAAATATTTCTCCTTAAAATAAGCCCAAAATTGCTTCTCTGCAGCTTCAACTCATAGGACATGGATCTGTTTTTGAAGGCAACAAAAAAAGTCTAGTCCTACGCATTTGTGAGCCTGCCCTTAAAGTGTCTGCAAAGAGAGCTCACATTTTCTTATAAGTCTTCGCTTAAGCAAGTTTCAAGTAAAGAAAAGAAAAATACCAAAATAAAAAACCTGGATTCTCGAATCAGGTTTGGGATAAAATACTGGCTTTATCTTCTTAGCAACAGTATATGACTTTATTAATTTATTTAACTTTTCTGAGCTATTTCCTCTTCTATAAATGGAGATAATGATTTTCAATTCCTGGAATTGTAGGACTGATGATAATGAAAATAATAACTAATCCTTAGTAGCTACAAACTGTATGTCAGGTATGTATATTGTTTTGCTTACTACTAATAAGAACTTTATGAAGTGGGTACCACTGTTAGTCCCATTTTTCAGCTGAAGAAATTTAGACAGAGAGACTTAATAACTGCATTTAACCATGAACCTGGACAACCTTCCCGTAAGATTGAGTTGCCACCAAGGGCCAGGCAGAACTAATTCTGCTAAGCTTCAGAGATCAGATAAGATAAGGCATTTTGGGGAGGTAAGGTCATAGAAAATAAATGCACTAACAAATACAAATGCCTACTACAGAGCTTGACACATCAATACATCTGTGTTCCTTCTGCCTTCTCTCTCTTCTAGTAAGAAGCCACAATTCCACTGGGTCACCTTACAGGTTGAGTATAAATTACTTTCAGTTATCTTAGGGAGAGAAATCAGGAAATTACTTCTGCCCTCTATGCCTCATGATTAGTACTAAGTAACTTCAACTACCTTTATGGAGCCCTAGTTATGTGCCAACCTCTGTTCTAAGTGTGGTTTGCATACATTAACTGGTTTAATTATTACCCCAACTTTAGGAGTCAGGTAGTATTATCCTTGCTTGCCACAGGCCCAAGAGGCACATCAGCGTTTCTGTCTTAAGCGGAGACCACCATTCACTGGGTCTTCAGAGGTTCACCTGCTCCTCAGCCTCTTCTTACTATGTTGTGAGAGGTGGACATAATTGCTCCAATGAAACTTATCTTCATTTGTAAGAGTTACTCTAATTACAATAGGAAAATGTTGGAGGATAAACAATATAATATTGGAAGATAAGAAATACAACATGGGGCAATTAAAAAGCTTATGAAGCCTCATCGAACGTATATATCCTGGTCTAATAGGTCCCAAGAGTATAGCAGAAGCTCTATTGAACCTCTGCTCTATGACTGGAGTCTGGAGGGAGGAGGTACCTAATCTGTGGCTGGCTAAGGCAGTGTTCATGGACTTCTCAGGGGCAGCAGAAAATGAATCACAGCTGCTCCTGTCTCAAGATGTAGCTTTCATTTCTGAAAACCTCCAAATGATACCCATTTCACATAGTGCCCTTTTCACAGAGTAATGGTTCTCTTTGGGTATGTCCTTATGTTAGGAGAGAGGTGGGGTTTTTGTTTGTTTGTTTGTTTGTTTTATAGGCTATGAAGAAACCCAATTAACATTTGTATAATACTCTTTTTTCAGAACAAAATTTTTGATATCTAAAAAATCAACTTACAAATGAGTGTTTAGAACTCAAATTTCTAACTCAGGGTACTTAATTGTGTAGATTTACTGTGGACATTAAACTTCTAGGTAGAATAATACCCATTTTCAGTTCATGTATTATGTGAACACCATTATTTCATTCTCTTTATTTTGTAGGATTGCCCAGTACTTTTGCATAATAAGACTCAAGTATATAAAGAGGTGTTTAGTAAAATGTAGCAGAGATTCTAATCAATTTAATTTAATAGTCCATGTATAATCAAATTGAGAATGAAAACTTTATTAAACATTATAAGTAGATAGTAATATGAAGGAAAATTAGGTTAGAACTATGTGCCAAACTAAGACGAAAGAGTAAAACATTAAGATTTTTTAAAGAAGAAAGAGAGTAATTCTCAGGTATGTCAAAGAGATGGATGCTTTTCAGATAATTAAAGCAATAGAAGAAATCATGGGGGAAAGATAGACCGTTTTGATTATAAAAATTGTTCATAACACTAAAGCTAACAAAAAAAGATTTGATATATGAAAAAAAAGAAAAAATGGGAAGAAGTGGTGGTTAAAGTATGGACTTTAAAGTCAGATTGATGAGTGCAAATCTTATCTCTACTACATGTGTGAATGAAGATGTCCAACTTACTTAATGCATTTATACCTCATACTCTCCTTCTGTAAAGGGAGACTAATAGTATCTAACTTGTAGCATTGTTGTAGGTATAAGATACATAAATATAATGGGGGTGCCAAAATGTATATACATTTTAAGCAATTTATTTATGTATTACTTTTTGAAGTTGAATTGAATTACAGTAGCAATGGGTAGTATGACATTCGCTCAAAAGACAGTGTTAATCGAATGAATGCTGGCATCACCATGCGACAGGCAGGACAGTCACAAAAATGGTGGAAACACAGTTGTTGTTCGAGGAGCACAAGACCATTTTGAAATTTGAGAACGTTGTGGAGGCATGAGTATGTAACAGAACCTCCAATACACCTAATGGCACGCATTTGTGATAAGTCTGAGATGCATGGTACTGCGTGTGATGTGCACAAGGGAGGGTCCGGGAGGCCTTGCAACAAGTCCTGCTCCTTCTGCTGTTGTGTTGGAACAGTTTACATGCTCGCCACAGAAGTCTACCAAACAATGTGCACGTGAGACAGGGGTTAGCAGAATAAGCATATGACACATTCTTTTTTGTTGTTGTTGTTGTTGTTTATATGTGGGTAGTTCCCTGGCTGGGAATCGAACCCAGGCCACAGTGTTGACAGCGCTGAAGCCTTAGCCACTACACCACCAGGGAACCCCCACGACGACGCATTCTTAAAAAAGCAAAAGAGAAAGTTTTCATCCCAATATTATTGCATGCACTGAATGAAAATGACCCTGATTGAAGGGTGCAGTACTGTGAGGGGTTCCAAACCATGGTATGAGAGAATGAGGAGTTGGTGGGGAACATGGTTTGGTCTGATGAAGCACAGTTGAAATTGAATGAAACAGAGAACTGACATAATTGTGTGCATTGGGCTACAGAAAATCCATACATTCATGTGGAAAAAGAAGTCAATTTACCGGATCTGGATGTCTGGTGTAGACTGTCATTAAAGGGACTAAGTGGACCATTCTTTTTTGAAGGTACCGTTACTTTTCAAGTGTACCTAGACATGCTACACACATCCATTTCACCTGTAATTCATACACTTTTGAGAAATGATTGATTATACTCCCAACAAGATGGTGTCCCAATGCACTTCCACTGAGAAGTGAGAGCTTAACTCGAGGTTTGCCAGGATAATGGATAGGATGAAGAGGTGCAGTTGAGTTTCTCTCATGTTGTCTGACTTAACACCCCTTGACTTCTACCTTTGGGGGGCTTTAAAGTATGTGGTGTACCATAGAAAACCAGCTACACTGGTGATACTTTAGGAAGAAATTGAAATGGCATGTGCATCGATACAAGTGACACTTTGGTCAACTTTGCTCAAGCAGTAGTTCACCTAAACCAGAAGTGTCTGGTATCCACTTTAAGCACCTTTTGTAATTGCAAAAGTGAAACGTGTCTTGTATTCATCTTTTGTTATCAGTATATATTGATTATTACAATTTTAATACAGTTTTATTTTTCTTTCTTAAAATGTGTATATATTTTTTGCACCTTCTGCAGATTAAGCACTTAGAACAGTGTCAGACATGTAGTAACTGTTTAGTAATTGATAGCGATTACATTACAAAGATCATAATTTCTTTAGGTACAAAAGAAAAAGCATAATTTTCCCTTACCTAAATTATTATCCAGATATTTTCACTCAAAAATACATTATATGTAAGAGAAAAAAATGGGAAAATTATGCAAAATTTTTCAGGTATGTGACCCATTTAAACTCTTGCATGCTTTATAAATTTTATGTCCATCATACACACACTTACAAGTACCACCACCAATTTACTAATGAAAAGCTCAAAAATGTAATTAGAACATATATCCTCTGAAATGTTTTTTGTTTTGTTTTTGTTTTGTTTTTTTACTCATTTCTTTCTTCTGTTGTTAGAGTGGAACACTACATGGGACTTTCTTATAATTAAAGCGATTAAACTTTCTCATGTTTTAGGTTGGGCATTAAGTATAGGAAACACCAATCAAGAATTATCCACTGAGCATCTCTAATGTGAGAAGCCATGCTAGTTTTGCAAGGAGTCCAAAGAAGTATAGGCTGTCCTAAAGAAGTTTACAACCAACGTGGATTATATAATAACACAGAAATACTTGTAAAGACTCACGCCAGACAATAAATGTAAATAACATGGAAATTTAAGAAGTGGGACCCAGCAGTTCTGACCAAGTGGTCAGGGGGAGTCGTATGGAAGAGGCTGGAGGGAAGAAAGAAAGGACATTCCAGGTTGGTGTGGATGAGTGTGTGTTGGGGTGTGCAGGGGGCACTTGAGTGAGCAGAGATGAGTACATAGGGACAGTATAGAACATTTCAGGGGGCAGTGAGGTCACTCCAAATGGAGCCAAGGGAGTTTGAGTAGTTTGTGGCCAAATTGTATAGGCATTTTATCATGGCATAAATAATTTTTATTTTAGCTATTAGTTCAGAATTATAAACAATAGCTTTTAGTTCACGTGCCAACCCAATTGATAATGGCTATCTGTGATGCTTTGAGAAGGATCGTGAAGCAAGTCCTAGAAAAAACATCATGGTTCGTGAATGGTGTCTGTCCTGGGACAAGAAGTAAGAGTGACATCATGTGTGCTGTGGTATATTGGATTGTACTGGACATTATGGGAAGCCCAGGCCTTGCTTTGTTTTATTCTAATTTTGCCTAATCTTTCAAATATGATGCATGCTCATGAAGTAAATGTTTGATTCCCATGCAGGTTTGCCGACATGGATATGAATGTGAAGCTAGCTTTTTGGATGACTTATATTTCTAAGATATATTTATGTTGTTCTGTGTAGCTGCAGTTTATTTTCATTGTATGATATGTTGCTAAAACCAGTAAACCAGCCACTCTGACCAGAATTCTTGTAAAAAATCAGTAATGAGGCTTCTGAGTATAATTTGACTTACTACGTTGTTTGACTACAGGAAAAGATATGTTAATCATGGTAAACGAGTATGTCCAGTATGTGAGAGTCATGTTTCTCATTATAAACATATCCATTGGAGCTCTGATATCTTCCTCTGACCCATGCATCTTTTAGTGAGCACGAATAAATCTCTCCTGACAAGTCAAGAGCAAATTTCCAAAATGGAAGCAAAAGGTTAGATCCAGGCTATCTTCCCTTAGAGTAGTTGTCCCCAACCTTTTTGGTACCAGGGACCGGTTTCCTGGAAGACAATTTTTCCACTGACTGGAGTAGGGTCAGGGGTGAGGTGGCAGATGGTTTTGGGATGATTCAAACACATTACATTTGTTTTGTACTTTATTGCTATTATTACTATTATTACATTGTAACATATAATGAAATAATTATACAACTCAAAGCCTGCCACCAGATACAGCTTAATTGTCACTTGCTACTCACTGATAGGGTTTTGATAAGAGTCTGAAAGCAATTGATTTATTATGATGTGTGTAGTCAAACCTCTCTGCTAATGTTAATCTGTAGTTGCATCCTTTCCCCAGCACTAGCATCACTGCCTCAGCTCCACCTCAGATCATCAGGCATTAAATTCTCATAAGGAGCATGCATCCTATATTCCTTGAATGTGTAGTTCACAATAGGGTTCATGATCCTGTGAGAATCTAATGCCCTGCTGATCTGACAAGAGGCGGAGCTCAGGTGGTAATGCAAGCGATGGAGAGTGACTGTAAATACAGATGAAGCTCCACTTGCTCGCCCACCTGCTGTTCACCTCCTGCTGTGTGGCCTGGTTCCTAACTGCAGTGGGGGACTCTTGCCTTAGAGGACATAGAATCTGTGCAATTTTCAGAAGATTGTTTCTTCCTACTGATTTTAATTAAATACTCTGGCTTTATTGGTCACCCTTTAAATACTTTTATTATGCAATATTTGGCATATACAAAAGAATACAAAATCATAAAATATATACCTGTGACCTTTTCTCCCAACTAAAAAATAACATACTACCAGTGTCTTGTTTGTATCATGTGATTCCCCTCTGCTTTTCCCCAAGAGGCAACCATTTTCTTGTAAGTTATGGTTATCGTTCCCTTGATAATTTTAGCAAACATGAATATATAACTGTGCAGATTTGCTTGTTTTGAGCTATATCAAAATGGTGTCATACTGTTTGTAGGTTTTTGGAACTTGCTTTTTTCATATATTACCTTTCTAAGACATATTCATATTGTTCATGTAGCTGCAGTGTATTTTCACCACTGTATGATGTGTTCTTTTGTGACTATACCATTATTTTTCATTCTATTCATGCTAGTTGAGGGTTTTTTTTCTTCTTTTGTTGCAAAAAATGCTTCTATGAGCATTCTTATGTTACTCTCCTGTGCCCTGTGCAAGAGCTGCTCTATGGGATACATCCAGAAGTGGAAATGTTGGGTCATAATGTATGTGAATATTCATCTTTATGAGAGAATGTAAAATTGTTTTCCAGCATGGATGTTACCATTTTATTTTTCCAATGCTACTTATAAGCCTTTGAGTTTTCCTTAAGGTTTTGGGCAGGGGAATGACCTAACAAAGTGACATTTTGAGAAGAGACAGCTGATATTTATATATGAGAAAGATTTGAAGGAGTAGAGACTTAAATTGGAAAATCCAGTAAGAAGGCTATTAAAGTAGTCCAAGTTGGAATTAAGATCCTAATTTAGAAGATAAGCAATAGGTTTGGTGACTAATTATTTTGGTCATTTTATTTGGTGATAAAGGAGGAAGAGAACATTAAATATAATTTCAGCATCATTAGGCTGAGTTGAAATTCATTCATTTAAACAATGAAAATATATTCAGAACCCACAATGTGTCAAATGCTATTTATATTAAGCAACAGGTATATAAAGATAAAATTCAGAGGTATTCAATGAAGAAGCAAACACTCAGTTACTGACAGCCAAAGTTCAGTGTCATCACATGATAATGAGGATTAGCACAAGGATGTTTTGAAATGCAGGAAAGGGTCACCTAATCCATCTGATGGGGGCCTTCTGGGACATCCCTATTTTGAAAACAGAAGTTATCCAGGAGAAGAAAGAGTAAAAAAGGTATTTTTAGGACAAGAATACAAATTTTGTAAAGGCAAGGATAAGTGATGAGCCCACTGCTACCTTTGAGACATGACAGTCTCTTCTGCATGACCAATGCCTGATTGGGATGTAGGACATTTTCTTTTATTTTTTTATTTGACATTTTATTTTATGTATTTATTCAATGTAGTTTAATTTAATTTAATTTAATTTATTTTAAGAAGATCGTAGCAGTAGGCAGGAACTGGATCATGCCATACTAAGGGGTATGGACATTCTAAGGCAGTGGGGGGCCTTCAGAGTACTAGCTCTGTACCCACACTCAGCTCTCCACCCATCTTTCACTTTTGAATGTGGCTCATCAGCTCATACCTGCAGGTTATGGTTAGTTATATCCTCTAGTTTCTACTATTGAAAAAATCTTATAAGGCCTTCCTAACTGAGGCATAATTTGCTTCATTTTTAAGGTTTTTGCACCTCTAGTAAGAGGTTGGACAATTAAGTTCGCGAACTTGCCACCATGAGCTTACATTGGCAGCAACTATACAAACAACTCGGCAAAGTTTCATAACCTTGATATATCTGTGTCTTATAGCCATGTTCATGTTGACATGTGGCAGTGTTTTGCTGACTGATGGTCATTATTGTTGCATATTTTTGTGTGCCATCACAAGAATGTCGGAGCTTGAATTAGAGCAACCAACAAACATGAAATTTTTTGTTAAACTTGGCAAGAGTGGAAGTGAAATCAGCAACGTGTTAGTCCAAGTTTATGGGGATAATGCCATGAAGAAAACGGCAGTGCACAAGTGGGTTAAATGTTTTCCTGAGGGGAGAGAAAACATCACTGATGAAGAGAGATCAGGGTAGCTAGTAATGAGAAGAATTGACGAAAACATTGCAAAAATGTATCAAATTATGCATCGAAATCATCTGCTGACTGTCAGAAGCATAGCAGACCAAGTAAACATCAATAGAGAAACTATTAGGAAAATCTTAACTGAATGCTTGGCATGAGAATGGTGTGTGCAAAAATGGTCCTGAAGGAACTCACCAATGAACAAAAGCAAAGGAGAGTTGAAGTTTTCCAAGACCTTTTGGAGAGGCAAGACGGTGTTTGGGCTGTTATCACTGGTGATGAAACCTGGATGTAACAATATGACCCTGGCCATGGATGTAACAAAGCGTCAAAGTGCACAATGGAAGTCAGCAAATTTCCCACAATCAACAAAGTCCTGTCAGTCCAAATGAAGAGTCAAAATTATATTGCTAACATTTTTTAATAGAGGGATTATTCATTATGAATTTGTACCAATTGGACAGTCAACCAAGTTCACTATCTGAAAGTGCTGAAAAGGCTGCATGAAAAAGTTAGATGAAAACAACCTGAACTTTCTGCCATCAACTCATGGCTCTTATATCACAATATTGCCCCAGCTTACCGGGCCATGTCTGTGAGGGAGTTTTTAGCCAGTAAACAAATGCCTGTATTGGAACACCCTCCCTACTCACCTGACCTGGCCCCCAGTGACATTTTTGTTTACCTAAAGACAAAGAAAATATTGAAAGGAAGACATTTGGATGACATTCCAGATATCAAGGATAATATGATGACAGCGCTGATGGCCATTCTAGAAAAAGTATTTCAAAATTGCTTTGAAGGGTTAACTAGGTGCTGGCATCAGTGCACAGCTTCCCAAGGGGAGTCCTTTGAAGAACATAGTGGTATTCAGCAATGAGGTATGTAGCACTTTTTCTAGGATGAGTTCATGAGCTAATTGTCACACTTCATACTCACCTTCCTGTCTAGTTTCCAACCTACTTCCTGAGTTAGACCATTCATGTGCTCTTTGAGCTTGCCTGCAGTTTTGCTATGATGGCCATGTAATTCATCTTTCCAACTGGGGCTCTTTTTAGAGTGAAACAAGATGCTAGTAGTTACTCTGGGTCACAAGGATAAAGCAGGATTGTCTCTGGGGAAAGTGGTGACATATGGTCAACCCAGAAAGAATTATTTATAGTGCTTTTTTATGTCTTTTGTGTCTGTTTGATTCCTATAAACAACTTGACAAGCTTCTGGTGCCCCAACTCTGTCTTAAAGGCTAGATTTTGCACATTTGTTCAGTTGGGCAAACTTCCTTATTTAGATTCTTTTGTTCTTTTTAGCTTTGCATTAGATCTTCCAGATCCAATTTCTTTTTAGTCTCTAGGATCTGACATCACGTGGTCCTAGCTATCAGATTGGGAGACCACTGAGAGTGAGATGACCCAAACCTGCATGGTGAGTGTGGTTCTGAGAATGTAAATGCCCTCATAAAAATGGGTAATATTTTTGTATAACTTCTAGGTCTAAGACTCCTGACTTGTTAATTTAAATACCTTATCTCATAACAAGGTTAGTATTATTATATCCCCTTGGATGCTCAGAGAGATGTAACAACTCTCTTAAAATCCCATTGCTAGTAAGGATGTGAACCCATGCTCAAGCTTTTTCTACTCTAATACACACAGAGATTTAGTTTTAAAAGGCAACTAAGGTGATGTAAGGGCATCCAATCCAGTAGGCAGAGATTGAATCAGGAGAACGTTGTGTCAGGCAATGCCCGGGGCTGTCTGAGAAGTGTTCAGCGGTCTATTCAATGGGATCACTAGAAGGGCATGGACAACTCTTGACAATTCAGACAGAGAGGCAGTTGTGATAAACTTAATTAGTGAACAAGTTTACTAAGCTTTAGGGCAACATAACTTAAACACGTATAGTGTACCACTAGTAAGATACAGTTGAGTAAACAGTTACTGCAATCAGAATTTCCCCAGGCTTCAGTAGATTGTGTTAGAAAACGGCATTAATTGTATAATATTAAAATTCCTCTGGTTAGTTATCCTCACTTCCTGGAGCAAGGCCTGAAGTTCCTGCAAAGTTCCCTCCCCACCAGCGTTTGGGGAGCCCTCAGGGAATGTGCTCAGGGATAAATCTGCTCACCTGGATCCTGTTACCTTTCTGTCACACCTCTGGCAGTGTCATCACAAGGAATTCCCCTCTCTCCTGAGAGTCACAGACTCTGTGGACCTCCTGCCAGGCACCACCACTGAGCCCTGGAGATTGATTTCAAAGAGGACGTAGGGATCTATAAGGGCCCCCAGCGATATGGGAGGAGCTCCAAGTCCCAATTCAACCAAAGCAGCCCACCTTTATCAGGTCCCTAAGGGGGGTGTTTTTGTGTTGGATTTCATTAATGAAGAATTTGAACTTCTAGTTGTTGGAACACTATTTTTCAGAGCCCCTCTGTATCAGGACTATGCTGTATTCCAGGGAAGAGTGGGTGAGGGGGCCTCATTTTCCTGCTCTATGGAGAACTTTGTCACCTGGGAAACAGAGTGTTGTTGTTCAGACCCTAAGTCTCACAAAATTGCTTGTTAAAATATTTCTGCCATTCTGACTTCCAGCTCCTTTCTCCGGAGGTGTCAGAGTTGATCGTGGCATAGACTGGGAATGGACGGTCTCTGCAGAGTCCTCAGATGCAATTACAGCAGACTCTCCATTAACTGGAACTCAAGCAACTGGCACTCTTAAGCAACCAGCTAAATTTTTTTGTCGGTTACTTGAGATTTTGTGGGTTGCTTGAGAGTTTTGGTTGCTTGAGACTGGGTTAATGGAGAGTCTATTTACATTTATCTGGCATCTACCAATCCCCATTGGTGCTGGTTAACTGAGTCTACTGTAATTTAAATCCAGTGTGAGCAGAAAAGGAAGTCAATAAAGAATGTAAGATTTCCCAGGCAGCCAAAGACCAGGCAGGGAAGTTCCATGGCTAGGACCAATGCCCAGAATCACGTGACAGACCTGCTCTGGCAGAAACAGCTCTGTTGCTTCTGCTGGGCACAGACTTGCTGCTGGTCCACAACTTGGGCCACCCTTCACTCTGAAAACTGGGTTTAATTACTGTCATTCTCACCAGAGTGGTCCACAGGTACTACTCATTTTTCTACAACACATGCTTCTGATTCAAAACCTTACTTGGGTCTATGTGACTGTTGGGGCCTGTGTCCCAGCCTAGTGTCCTGGCTGTAAAGGAGGTGGGGAATACTGTAGATACAGGAAGCATGTTCAATGGCAATTAGAAACCCAATAGAGTGAGAACATACTCATTTGGTCATTGCTACCCTCAGATTCCCTTCTTCTCCCCACTCCTTACCTCCCACACCCAGCACTGCCTCCTTTTTCTTTATATTGAAAACCAAAAACTTCATTTGAATTGAGCACTCTGAGGTCTGTCATCACCAACTCACCCAACATGCCCAGACATGACAACCCCAACAGTAAAGACACCCAGGCTCCAGCTGAAACTTCTTCACATATACACACTGAAACACCCAACCATCCCTAAACTAGAGCCTATAAAACCACAGGGTACTGGAAAAGGATCACTATAACTAATAGAGAGCACAGACATGTTTTCATTATAATGAAAGTATTGGTTTATGTCACCACCAATCAGAAAGGCCATAAAAAGTCTGTTTTCTTTTTCTTTTATTGTTTATTCAATACTCAACTTGGCTATTCATTCAATGGATCTAAGCACTGTTTTTTTTTAATTCATTTTTATTGTTAGACTTATTCGGGTGACATCTGTTAGCAAGGATTACATAGGTCTCAGGCATACAATTCTACAGTGCATTGTCAGCTTGTTGTATAATAAGTTCACCACCTAATGTGACTTCTCTTTCCATCACCTTATATTTAGCTTCCCCCCTCCTCTCCCACCCCCTCCCCTTTTCTCCCCTCCCTGACCAAAGCACTGTTAATAAAAGCAATAAACAAAACCTATCCAGAAAGTGCTTATATTATAGATGAACAAGGAATCATATACACAAATAACATAGTCTCAGATAGTGAGAAGCATGACAAGGAAAATAAAGCAGGGTTAAGGGATAGAAAGTGTTCATTTAGATTAGGTGAGCAGAACTCTGAACAACGGGATGGACTGAGTATGAAGAGATTTGAGGACAGAAGGCCCTAAAGACACAAATACACCTAAGTGTTGGAATTAGAGAAAGAAAACCAGTGTGAATGTGGTAGAGAGAAGGTCAAAGATAAAATGAAAAGGATAAATAGAGGTCAAATATGGAGGGTCTTGTAGGCCATCATTAGAGTTTGGGCTTTTATTCTAAGGATAATATGGAGCCACTGGATGATTTTAAGAGGAGTAGTGTGACATGATCAGATTTATAATTTTAAAGAGTTTTCACTGCAGTATAAATAATAGATTATGCAGGGGTATTTGGGAAGTTAAGGAGCCTCTTAGAAGGCTTTGCAATAATACAGGTAGAGAAACAGGTTGGCTTTGCATGTGGAAAGGAGAGACAGAAAGACTCCAGTATGAAGTTCTGGGAATCTACTTTGTGATTCTGGGAATCTTCATTGTATTTTACAAAAATGGATATAAGAATATTTCCCATTCCATATGCTTTTCTAGAACTCTTTCAATGCCCCATCAGGAGGTGATATCTATGTCCTGCCCCCTTGAAACTGGGTGGGCTTTTGTCACTGCTTTGACTATCAAAATGTGATAGAAATGACATACGTGGCTCCTGAGGAGAGGTCATAAGAAGTGATGCCACTTCTTCCTGTTTATTTCCCGTGGGATGCTTACCCTGGTGACCCAGTCACCATGCTGTGGGGAAGCCCAGGCACATGCCACATGGAGACAGATCAAAGCCCCTGACCCTCAGCCAAGTTCTCAGTAACAGCTTGTGAGCCACGTGAGTGAGCCATCTTGGAAGTGTGTTTGCAGATGAATGCTTCTCGTTACTAGGCTCACCCACGTTACTAATATTGTCTACACTGGTTTCTTGAACTACTGGCAAGAAGAAAACTGCAGGCTATTAGTGACCCTGAGCTCAGCCTTTATTTTACGTGATTCATAGAACCTTCTATTGGTTTTTCCATCTTTGTATGACTAATGCGAATCTGTGCTTTCACTCTGTTCTTGTTCCTCTGCTGCCCTCTAGCGCCCACAGGCCACATTGCCCCATTTAGATCCTTTAATTCAGGCAGAAAACAATTAGCACTTAGTTGCCTGGTGGAAATCTAAACACTTCACATACACTTACTCTTTTATTCCTGATAATCCTGTGATTACTTACAGCCTCCTTTTAAAGAAGAGAGAACAGAGATATACAAATCAAGTAACTTGTCTAAGGTCCCACACTGTCTACAGCTCGAATTTGAACCAAGGCCAGTCTTGTTCTAGAGTTTGTGTTGCACTATCCCCATGCCCTTCATTATGGCAAAGTAGATCCATTAGAAATCCATGTGAGACTCGTTCACTCCCATGAGCTGTTCTGATCTCCCCATTGCTAGTTTTCTACCTAATCTTTTCTGCAGAATAACCAGAGTAACCTTTTAAAAAGTGATAAATTAGTATATAAGCTAAAGAATTCTTTATCTTTTCACCTCTTCTCTGCCCAGGAGAAATATAAGAACCAGTCATACCAAAGGGGAGATTAGTCAGCTAAGCAAACAGGGCTGAAATAGCCTAACACCTTGAAACCACAATCTAAAATAGAGTCTAGAGATGTGTGGTTATAACACTTATAATATGCACTGTTTGTCTCTGATACCTTTAGCCTTCATATGGTTCACCATCACTTATCCTGCAAGGAAGAAAGTACATCTTCTCTATTATATGAGAAGACATACTACCTTACAAAACAGTGCTGGCTTAGATAAAGTCGCACAGTAAACATGGCACTGGGGACTATTACTTAGAGTACAACTATGACTCCTGAAACTTAAATGATTTTCAAAATCTGAATCAGTAATGTGCAGTGGAATCTCTTAAATATAATCTAAACCAGAAGGTTAGTGTATGAAACAGATAAAGCTGTGCAAGTTGACTAGTGGGCAGTATTTGTAGGGGGTATGTGCTTGGCCATCTGCAAAGACTTTGGAAACCTCTCTGACTCAGGGCTCAGGTTCAAAAACATTCCCAGATGTTTCTGCATAGCAGGTCTGGTGAAGAGCCATTACCAGCAATGGAGATGGAGAGGGTGGGAGTTGAGAGCTGCCCATCACAAACCCATAATCAGTATTTATTCTTGTTTCCAACATTCCCCATTTCCTTTTTCTTTTTTTTTTTTAAATCTCTGGGCATTTTAGTTTCCTATGGTACATCTAAGAGAAAGAAAAATAAGAACTGTCAAAATTCCCATCGAGTTACCCTGTGACCTCACTCGGGGCATGGGGGTGGGGAGCTTCAGAGCTGCAGCGCCTTTGAGACAGCACCTCCAGCTGTGCTCTCTCCGTTTTCCACTCCAGGTTGAGCATTAAGAGACTCTGCTGAGGTTTAAGATCCCATGCCTGGTGGGTGGGAATAAGAAGAGGAGGTACCTATGAGCAGGTAGCTTATCAACTGTTCACTCTGGGGGTCTTCTCTGGAATCAGAGCTGTGCACCTGCTGACTTGGGAGTTATATAAAAAAAGAGCAAATGAGGCAGCAAGAAGGTCAATAGTGTTCTTAGATCAAAATACCACTTCCCGAGCTCCTATCTTTTCAGTCCTTTGTGCTGAGAGCAAAAGTCACTGTTTTCAACTTCTGTGTGAATCTCAATCACTGGGGGAGATGGTTTTAAATGAAGATTCCCTTGTGATTAAATGGATATGTGTCTGCTTGTTTTTGTTGTTTTAAGAAATTGCCGGGTGATTCTCATGCAAGCAACACTAGCATTAGGTTTATCAGAGAAATTGAAACTTATAAAATAGTATTATTTCCTGTATTATTCTTTTAATAGTGGCCATTTGAGTTGCTCCCAGATGTGTGTGTGTGTGTGTGTGTGTGTGTGTGTGTGTGTGTGTTTAATCTTTTTAAATATAGGCTTGAGACTGTGGGAAAAACAAATTACTATGATTACATTGGCCCTGAGGATTGAACAATTTTCAGATCCATCTGTTCTGGCAGACCTAAGTGAGTTAGTCTTGCTTCATTCTGTAATATGCCCGGCATGCATTCACCTGTTAAGCCATTTCCTCTTCTTCATTTCCCACTATGAGTTTAAAAACCTATAGTTATAAATCTCACGTGTCTTAAACTGATGCCGTGGCTCATTCCTGTCTCTGCCTTCCAGCACTGGAAGAAAAAGGTGATATCCTTATGAAAATATAATTACTTCCACCTCTGACATTCCTGCTCCATGGTGACATCTGTAAGGAAATAATTTGGAAGGGGGAAAATACACATGTTCTGGGATTAAAGGTATAATAGGCATGTTCTGAAAGTCTCAGAGAATTTGGGACATTGCAGAGGCTGAAAACCTTATAAATGTGTGAGGAATTTTCAAAAGTCTTATGAAGCAATTGTTTTCAGTGTTCTACTACATTTATATTTGTAGCTTATTGGTGCAAATATGATGGAAATATGAAGCTCTGAGAGCAGCCATGAGGGTGCTGGCATGGAGTGATGGGTTATCTCTAAAGAAACTTGGCTCTTCTCATAATAGTGTATTCCTCCCAGCTACTACAATTCACTTCACTGTTCTAGACCTTTGCATTCCAAGACTCCTAGTTTGATTTAGAGGCAGTCCTTCAAGGGGTCATTGAGGCCTATGAAATTTAAACAATAAGACTTAATTTGGTAGCTTTATACAGAGAAGCTCAGATTTAGTTATCAACATTAATGGGTAAATCCTTTTATTAATATTAGCCAACTAATGAACTATGACACACCGTAATCTAAACTGAAAATTTCATTCTGTGTTCAATTAAGTTTTCTCCTACTTGGTCAAGTTTGACATAGTTACCAATTCAATGCATACTTGCTATTCTTAACGGTCACACGAAGGCTTACCTTAAGGCTTAACGATCGGTCCAGAAAGTTTCAACCTATTCAGATTTCCAGGCTTGTATTTTTATGAAGCTGATGTTGGTGCTGACCTACCCAATTGGAAGGTGAGGTAGAGAAATATTATCAGCCTTCAGGTTAAAAGGCTTAACAGCGATATGACTTCTAGCTCTAAGAAGGTACAAATAACAAAGACTCCAAGCCCAGATAAATTACATTCTTATTTAGATCCTGGAGTCTTTAGACATATTTTAATTTGAAAAAGATTTATTTAGCATATTCCACATGCTAAACATCAGAAATGAGTGACATTAATTTTAAAGATATAGAACAATGATTTTGTCACATATATGGAAAAGGATATAGCCTGTGTTCTCTCATGTGTGACTTTCCTCTGAAGGGGTAAGTTTGTGGAGAGTTAGAATGGATGGTCCTAGAGTGGGGTAGCCAGATGCCTCCCTGTTAAAGGCAGCCTTTGACTGTTACTTTTAAACAGTTGACTCCTATTGTCTCTGGGGTCTGCCTGTTTGCTGCATCTGGCTCAGTGTGCCAATCTTAATGTACCAGTTTTTTAGAAAACTAGAATAATAATACCCACCTTGAAGAGTCATTGTGTAGATTAGACATTGTTAGGTGTGATAAAGAAAAATATGACCAAACCCCCTTTGTCTTAGTTTGGGTTCTCCAGAAGCAGAGCCGGGCATGGATTCAGAACAAGCAATTCACTGAGGGAGTGCTCTTCAGGAAAAGCCTGTCACAGACAGGGGGAGGCAAAACAGGACAGGACACATTGCTCACGAGGGACACAGTCTTAGGAAAAGCCTAGTCTTGGTCTGACAATGGGGGACTCAGCATAAATGGCATAGGAGTTACCGTGCTTTCAGGCACTCTAGACTTTGATTTCCATAGAGTCAGCCACTGGCTGCTGGGAAGCCGTGGGGCAGGCGACAGATGTGTTAGGCTGACGTCCTCAGCATTTCTAGGTTATGTGACTTCTGTCAGCCAAGGGTCATTCTGACGCACTTTTAACCTCTGGTCCTTAAATGAAACTTCCAACCCTTAGGCCTGACTGTGTCCCTGAGGACTTGATCCTGTCCTTAGCACTTCTACTTTGGAATCCAGTTAGAAAGTATCTTTGAGTTCCCCTTAGAGCAAACTTGTCCAACCTGAGGCCTGCGGGCTCCATGCAGCCCAGGACAACTTTGAATGTGGCTCAACACAAATTTGTAAACTTTCTTAAAATGTTATGAAAATTATGCACAGACCTTTTTTTTTTTTAGGTCATCAGCTATTGTTAGTGTTAGTGTATTTATGTGTGGCCCAAGACAATTCTTCTTCCGATGTGGCCCAGGGAAGCCAAAAGATTGGACACCCTTGCCTTACAGTATTGAGTGTGTATGAAACAGAAGCAGTGAGCTTCAAGATTATAGCACAGGGCTTGACAGTGCGCAGAGCCTCTCAGGAAGCTAGCTTTTCTTTTTTAACCTTCAGTTTTCAAAACTGTCTCTCATTTCAGAGAATTATTGTAGAGATTTCTCCTTCCAAGTCATGCCAGAGGTGAAAAAAATAGGAGACTGTAATTAAAGCTCCTGGCACATGGTACAGAGTCAGTAAGTGCTAGATACATGTCTTCCTTCCCTTTCATTAGCTTTGTCTCAGGATCATTCATGTGTTTTGAGTTTTCTTATGATGTAGAAAAAGTTATTTCAGTCACTCAATTATCATGGACATTGTTATCAACAATAATCACCATGACAACTAAGATCCAAATGGGTTTGAATTAATAATCATTTCAGGGGATATATTTGCAGAAAATAGTCAATTTTATTTTTTAAAAAACCTGTAATTGATTATCTGATTTTTAAAAAGCATGTGTAGTAGATACTATTATGCAATTTAGTACTTAAACATCTCTATTTTTCTTTACTTTTTTTTGAACAATCCTAAATGTAATGACTTTCCCTTAATCATCCCCATGCCACCTGTCCCAGTCTTTTGTTCACTGTCAGGAAGAAAGAAAGTGCTCAGTTAATACTTGCTACCTGATCAAGTACAGTAGTGGGCATAATTAGGACATCCATGAATCAATGAAAATAATTCCTTTAAAAAATAAACCTCTAGCGGGGAGGGAGAGGAAGAGAAGGGACAGGGACACAAATATATGGTGATGGAAAGAGAACTGACTCTGAGTGATGAACACATAACGCAACACACAGAAGGTATAATGTAGAATTGTACACCTGGGATCTATGTAATTTCTATTAGTCAATGTCACCCCAATAAATTAAATTTAAAAAAAAACCTCATGAGAAATTTCTTCTGGAATTTTGTGCCAGAAATATAGCAATAACCACTAATACTTTAAATGTTCACCTCTTTTTGCCTAGTTATTGTGGTTCTATGGATATATCATAAAATATTGGAACCAAGCTCTATGTCCATAAGAAAATTAGCTAAATAAATTATTACATTTAAGGACTATTAAAAATAAAAGAATAAAGAGATAGATATATGTACTGATTGAAAATGTCTAATATGCAAATTAAGAAACAAATTCCATATATAAGTACTTTATTATACACACATATATACACTTCATATATGTATAAATTTTGTATTTAATTGTGGGAGTTGTAAGGTAGAGATTAAACAATTAAATTTTGTTTTCTTCTAGATGAATCAACAATCATTTATTACATAGTCTGAATTTTCCCCAGTAAATTGAGAATGTTGTTTATATATCAAGTTATCACAAATAATTGAATCTTTTCCTAGAAGCTACCTTAGTAGAATCATACTAATCTGATTACTGTACCTTTGTAGACAGCTATACAGTGAGTATCCCACCCTATCTTGCCCAATTTCCTTTTTTATAAAAATTTCCAGGCAATCTCTTATATTTATTTTTATATTAGTTTACTACTTTATCTGATTTAAAAAATAAAAATATTTTGATATGACTTAAATTTCATTAAATATTAATTAATATGGGCATGATTTATAATGTTATAGAAATGCCTTTCTGTTCACTGACCCTCTGTAAAATCTTACAGGTTTACTATACTTCTACCCCAATTTTGTGGTAATAGGCTATTTCTTCATTAGTGTTCTAACTGGTTAATACTACTATAAAGGAAAGGTATTGATTGAAATTTATTTATTTTTTATACCAAACCACTTAGTAAACTCTTATTTGTTTTAAATATTTTTAGTGTTTTGTTGCTTTTCCTTCTGCTTTGTTGGAACATTTTTGTGGTTTTTAACTCTGAATTAGACACAGAAAAGATAAAGTAAATGAAACACCTTCTTAGAATTAAGTTTAAATTAACTTCACTCTAATTCTCTATTATTACCATTCCTAAAGCCCCTTTCCAACCTCTGAGGGAAGAAAGATAAACAATAGACAAACACCTGTGTGCCTGGGTTCTTCCCCCTCATGACCCCAAACTCCTGAACTGAAAATCCCATGGTGGGTAGAGCCAGCAGCCGATGCACGAGGACAACAGCCCTGTGAGTCCTCTGTGTACCTTATCAGGCAGATAGGAGCTGGGGGAGGTAGGTTTGTTTCTATTTCCTAGGACTGATTTGAGTAGTTAGATTAGGTGTCTGGAGGCCAGCCTCACCCACCCTCAAATTCATTCCCCAGCTATAATCAGAATTATAGTGACCTGATTCTGATGGTTATATAGACTATAAACTTCACAAGACAGTATTCCCTAAAAAAGATGTTGCCAAAAGAGAGATGTAAATTTATTCAATGTAGCTGGTTCAACAATTTTGTAGACTGATTTCAAAAGAATGACCTGGATTTTATTTCTTATATGTTTTATAAAGACAAAGAGAAACTCCATGATTTTTAGCCCAAGGAATGAACTAGCATATGGGGTTTCCTATGATCTTTAATGGCATGCCTTTTCCCTTAACTCCATGTGAAATTTCTTGGCTTTTTGTTTCATCGGCAGGTTGTATTCACATCCCATTACTACCACCATGTCCAACAATGAATTACGTAGCCTTGCAGTTATTTTGTAAGTATTTAAAACTCTATTGAAATAAATCCAAATACCTCCATGAACTTCCTTTTTAATGAAAAGAGAAGTAGCTGAAAAATTTTCTGAAGCACTATCACACAGATGATTCTGCTCTAGGCAAACTCCCCAATAATTCAATCACAGTTTCTTCCATCTTGTTATCTACAATTCTGTAGCACATATGATCTCTGCTAGATTGCACATACTACTTGATTTGTATGTTCTTTTCCATAAAAAATAATTCTGGCTTTGTCTTTTAACAACACCTATTTTATTAGTAAGCATTTCAAACTGATAGACAGTATTTCTCTGTTGGCTGCCTCAGTAGATGCTGATGATAGAACTCACCTTTCTTCACTGAGAGATCCTATGGTCTCAAGCACACGCTGCAACAGCAAGCAGTGGAATTTCTGATGCCCATTGGCCCAATGTACAGGATTATAAATTTACCCCAGTTTGGGGAGATACTTTTCTTAATTGCTTTAGATATGTATTGTCATGCTTTTTTCAATTATATAAGTAATTAGTCATCATTAAAGACTTTTTTAAATCTAGAAGATAAAAGTAATGACTGCCCCATTATCCAAACACAAAGATTCTCTGCTGTACCATCTCTGCATATACTTTAAACATAATTAGTAAGAAAAATACTGTTTATATCAGCACAATCATGCTACCTCAGTGGTTTTATTCTGTGTGTTTCTATTACTAATAATGAAATGAGGTTTTTATGTCTATTGATTAACTTTAATCTATATATAATTATTTTTAATTTCATTTTTGTATTTAGTTAAGTTTGTATTTATTAGTATTTTCCTCTTTTTCTGTGGAGTTTTTGGTGAAGTAATACAAGTTCGTAATATAGTGAAGCTATTGATGTTTTTAGTATTTTCTGCAGGCATTTCCACATTTTGATGCTAGCCTCATGATTTTCAGAGTTTATGTATTAAAGTTTTATATTTTCATATAGTGTAATTTTTAATATTCTTCCTTATTCTTTTCTCACTTCTAAGCTTAGTAAATCCTTTTGCTATTAGTCATTTGAAAAATATTTACTTTTTTCCACTAACTTTTGTTGTTTGATTTTTCATATTTACTTCCTAATTTTTCTAAAATTTATTTTGATATGTGAAATGAAATTGTTCTAAATAGATTTTTTCCAAATTGCTAACTGATCATTCACACAGTATTTATTGACAAAACTTTCACTTTCTCATTGATTAATGTTATCTCCTTTATCTAATACTGTAGTACTATGTATAATAGGTTCTAACTCTGGGCTACACATTCTATTTATTTTTAGCCTAGGAATAAATTGTTTTATTTCAAAAGCTATAGAACATAATATAATAGGTTACATCTGATAGGATTAGTCCAATTTTAGTTTTTGTACGAGTTTTCTTTATTTTCTCATCTCTGTTTTATTCCTGATTTATTTTTAGAATAATTGAGAGTGTGTGTGTGTGTGTATCACTGAAATTTTGACAGATATTTTGAATATAAAAATTTATTTCAGAAGAAATGATATCTTTTTAATAGTCAAAGAGCAAAGCCTTTTTTAATCTTTCAGGCTCAACAAATAGGTGTGATATAAGTTGCTATTAGAGTACGCTGAAATGTTCAGAAATGGAAAATGCAAGCAAGTTGATTAATGTTATAAATAACCGTTAGCACAGCCACTTTGGTAAAGTTCAATAGCAAGATTCTACTTTGTCATCATTATTATCATCATCATATTTTCATAATCATAATATGATCACTTCATTTTCAACTACAACGACAAGGTGAACAGGCTAAAATTAATTACTGGTTAGGTGACACATATTAGAGGTACCAGAAGACAGAACACTTCTTCACTATGGTCTAAAGGTTTAACCTGCTCTTTATACCTACAGGGTTTGTTCCTTCTGTCTGCCTGAAATGTCACTCGTTCCGCTTTTCCCCTTCATAAATTATTTCTAATCCATCAACATCCAGGGCATATATAACTTTCTCTGTTAATGTTAAAAAATTCCTGGCAATTAGTCCCTTATTTCTATTTAACTCTGAGTACGTTTTTTTTATACCTCTCTTTTCAGTTTGTCTCTTTTAGTTGTAGCTACTTACATATGCTTTTGTCTGTCACTAAACAGAAGTCCTTGAGTGCTGGGACCTAGGTTTTTCATTATTGTAAACTGAGTGCTAAGTAATGAGGATAGACTGCAATATATATTTACGGAATGAATATATAAGCGAATAAAAGGAAACATTTCTATTTCACAACATTCTAAGGAAAAATACTGAAAAAGTTTCTCAGAAATTTTTGATGTGTTTCAAGCATTCTGAATCCATTTAATAGAAATTGGTTAAACTCAAAGCTATTAAAACCTGTGTGTGTGTGTGTGTGTGTGTGTGTGTGTGTGTGTATTGTAGGCAGTAATTTCCTCCTACAATTTCACTATGACATGTGTGGGTTAGTTGGCTCATCACTTTTGTTTTCCAAATAATGCTCAGCAATAGAAAACATTGCTTTAAAGCACATAGCAGCCAATAGGTAACTTCGTGAGCTGGGCTGAAATGTCACTGCCAAGCTGGACTTTCCCAGGTGGAAGGCCTGTATGCTAAATAGAAACTGCAGCGTCTACCTGTGAAAAACATTTACATGTCAGCAGAATTGACTTCACATGTGAATGAGGTTAGCAATTCTTTACACGGTATTTACTTCTGCCACAAAATCTTCCCAGTCCGCCTGCAAAGGGACCTAATATTCTCTTCCATTGTATTGTTCTTTTACAAGTGTTAAAACAAATTAAATAATTATGATCTATACATTAAGCATGTGTTGGGTGGTATATATTTCTTAAACCACTCAGTACAAGTGGCCACCCCACCCCAAAGTATATTCCAAATCCTTTGCAAAAGAAAACTCTATTGTGTATTCCATTTCCACAACCTTGCTCACAAATGTAGTCCTAATTCCAGCCCTCTTGGACAAGAGCCTGTTAGCCTTTGAGGCTTCACATCTTGGACTTGATCCTTGGTTCCATTTACTTGGTTACAGCCGTGGCTCTCTGTTTTCAGTCTTTCTGCTTCTTCCCTTCCTGGAAGCTTTAAGTTGTCTCCAGCCATTGTAGATGCACATCATTTCCAATACCTTTTAGGCCCTGGGAATGTATTGCCCTATTGTGCTCAGGAGGGGATGGAGCTTCTTCTGGCTTACTGTGACACAAGTAAGAATTAAATCCTGCAAAAGGTGTCTGATACCATCAGTCAGGAGAATAGTGACTACAAATGGCTGGTTCAAGGGAGAACAAGTCTTTGGAAAAGTGTGAAATAGCTTGTATTTCTGGCATCACAGTCATGTCATGATCACGCAGTCACATTAAGGAATGCCATATTATTCTAGGGTCCTACTATTCAGCATGACATTTTGTTTCTGACAATAAAACTGAGGGTCATGTAATAAAGGGGCTTGGTAAACTTTGTTGTACTTCAACAATAACCCCACAATTAAGCAGGGATTCCCCACATTCTTCCTAGAGCCCATCCCATCAAAAATGTATTTTATCAAAAGACTCTTATTTTTAAGAAATATATGTAGAATGGCTTGTCACAAATGATGCAGTAAGAAATGACTAAGTTACTGCAATATTTGACCTATTATTATTTGACTTGTCTATAATTTATAAAATATTTTGATTTACAATTCTTATTTTGCCTCCCTGATTCCAACCTTACTCTACTGAAATATGTTCTCAACAAAACACATTGTTAAAACACAATCAAATGATGATTTATCACTCCTGTGCTCAAAATCCCATAATGGCTACTCGAGTATCTAACTCAGATTTAAAGTCCAAGTCTTCACAATGAGCATGACAATTCTCTCTGTGATAGTCGATCTCCCCCCAATTTCCCCTGCATGCCTATAAAGGGGCCTAAATTCTCACTGTTAGTATTGCCCATTTACTTAGGGTCATTAGAACCAATTAGTCAGATGATCTGCAATATACACTCTGGCCCTCATAGTCTAATTTCCTTTACTTCTCAGATCTCATTGCATTTTCCTGGCTCATTCAGTCTAGCCGCACTGGCCTCCATGCTCTTCTTCCAACATGTACTCCTGGGGTAAACCCCAGTTGGTCCTGAGCTATTATGTTTTTAGTACCGGGGTGCCAAAAATATGTATACACATTTTAACAAATGTTATCTATGTATTACTTTTCGAAGTTGAATTGAATTGCAGTAGCAACATGTAGTATGGCATTCGCTCAAAAGATGGTGGTAATCCAATGAATGCTGGTGTCACCATGGGCCAGGCAGAACAAAGAAAATGGCAGACACATGGTTGTCGCTGGAGGGGCACAAGACTATTTGGAAGTGGTGTGTGAAATTTGAGAACATTGAGTTTCCCCCATGTTCTCTTGACTTAACACCCCTTGATTTCTACCTATGGGGCAACCTTAAAGGTTGTGGTGTATTGTAGAAAACTGGGTACGCTGGCAGTATGTCAGGAAGAAATTGAACCAGCATATGCAGCAATACAAGTGGACACTTTGGTCACAATTGCTCAAGCAGTAGTTTGCTGTAACCAGCAGTATCTGGACACTGATGGTAACCACTTTGAATACCCCTTGCAATTGCAGAAGTCAAAGGTGACTTGTATTCATCTTTTGTTATCAGCATATATTGAGTATTACAATTTCAATACAGTTATTTTTTCTTTCTTAAAATGTATAGACATTTTTTTGGCACTTTCTGTATATCGTCAGTCAACTTGCTAAAATTTTGTTAAGAATTTTTAAGAAGGGAGGGGGAGTCAAGTATACGGTGATGGAAAGAGAACTTACTGTGGGTGATGAACACATTATGCAACACATAAACGATGCACTGTAGAATTTTACACCTGGAACCTATGTAAATTTTGCTAACCAATGTCACCCCAATAAAGTTAAACAATAAAAAAATAAAAATTAAATTAAAAATTTTTTTTACATTTGTGTTCACAAGGCATGCTGGTTTTTAGTTTGCACTACTATCATGGCCTGGTTTGAGCATCAGAATGACACTAGTAGCCTTATAGAATGAGTTGGGAAGTATTCCCTTCTCAGTTTTCTAGAAGAGTTTGTTTAAATATGTTTGTTTAAATTATATCTTGTTTAAATGTTTGGGAGAACTTACTAGTGAAATCACCTGCTCCTAAGATTTTCATTATGAAAGGGATTTTTATTCAACTTCTTTAATAGATCCCATTTAAGAAGTAGATTTAATTTCTTAATAGACACAGGACTATTCAGTATCTATCTATTCCTTCTTGAATGAGCTATACTATCTCATGCTACTCAAGTAATGTATACATTTAATCAAAATTGTTGAGTTTATTGGCACCAAGTTCATAATATTATTTTCTTAGTTTTCTTTTAATATTAGTAGAATTTGGAGTGTTACTTATTTCATTCTTGATATTAGTAGTTTATGTCTTCTCTTTTTTTCTGATCTCTCTTGTGAGAGGTTTATCAGTTTTATTAATTTTCTCAAGAACAAGTTTCTTATTTAACTTTTTCTTTATCATTTATCTGTTTTTTATTTTATTATTTTCCACTCCAATCTTTATCATATATGAAGACTGTCTGGATAGTATCCAGTTATCTAATATGAAAAATAGAGGCATTAATGGCTGGGTTTTCCCTGGATAGAACCTTTTCTCTAGAAAAGAACCTTTGTTCTTTTCTAATATAGGTGTTTAGTTCTATAAATTAAAGGGCATTTTATAAATTGTGATATTTTGTATTTTCAATAACATTTAGTTTAAAATATTTTCTAATTTCTCTTTTGAGTTTTTCTTTGATTCATGTATACTTTAGAAGTGTTATTTAGTTTGCAAATATTGGGGGATTATCCAGAGATGCTCTCTCTTATACATTTTTACTGATTATATTCATTTTAATTTAATTCAACTATGGTGTGAGAACATACTTTATATAATTTGAATCCTTTTAAGTATACTGACACTTATTTTATGGTCCAGAATTTAGCTTTGAATGCAGTTGACATGCTCTTGCCTCAAAGCCTTTGCACTTGTTGTACCCCCTAACTGGAATGTTTGTCCCCAGACAGCCAAATGAGCTGTTCCCTTAACCCCTTCTTTGAGTCTCTGTTCAAATGTCATTATCTCTATGAGACCTTCCATGACTGCCAAATTTAAAATGCACATATGAGTATTATTGTAGCAGATACTCTTCACCTTCTTTTCTTGATTTAATAATTTTTTGCACTTATTATGTGTATTTCTGTTTAATTAAACATCTTTCTTTTAATAGAGCATAAATTCCATGAAGGCTGGAATTTTTGCCTATTTTACTTATAAATATTCCCAGTACCTGGAACAGTGGCAAACATATAGTAGGTACTTTATAAATATTAAATAAATTGGATTTTTTTAAGTATCCAATAAATCTGTGAGAGAGGTAGACCTGATTTTATTGCTACCATTTTATCAACATAGTAAGCAACTTGTACAATGTAAAATCAAGACTCTTTATGCTCTCTGATTTATATAATAATTCTTGTCACGTAATGTCAGCTGCTTTGTAGTCATTTTGTGCCAGATACTAAAGTATAAGGATTTCAAGATGAGTGAAAACAATTAAAAATGTTACTAAGGGCTGGAGCTCAAGTTGCATGATAAGAGAAGCTAGAAGGAAAACTGAAAGGTAGTAGGGCCTTGTACTCCATGCCAAGTGCTTGAATTTTACCCAGAGAAAAATAAGAAGTCACTGGAGGGCTTAAGAAAGGAAGTAGCATGGTCAAATTTTCAAATTAGAATGATTTAGATTGCATACATTATTTTCATTCTACTATTTGTTGAGTGTTTAGTAGAAAAGACTAACAATAACAAGTAACCAAATAAAAATATGCTATAGTTTCAGGCAGTTGCAAATGCTTTAAAGGAAAATAAAGGAGGGTAAGAGAGTTGAGAGTCATGGGAGGGGTGTATTTTAAATAAGAAGGTCAGGAAAGGCTCTATTAAGGAAGTACATTTGAGCAGAGATATAAATGAAACTAAAAGGAGAAAGAGAAGTCTACAGAGTTTCAGGCAGAAGGACAAGGATCACCACATACAATGGTTGTGACACAGAAATGAGCTTTGCCTGCTTTAAGAAAATCAAGGAGCCCAAGTGACTGGAGTTAAGTGAATGATGGGGAAGAATGGTATACAGTGAGAACAGAGAGGGAGGCAGGACTAGATGATGGTGGGTCATAAACTGTAGTTGGATTTTATTCTGAGTATAATAAGAAGACATTAAGTGTTCAAACCAGGGAAGCAATGGTATCTGACTTACTTTTTAAGATGCCTCTGGTGGATGTATGGAAGATAGACTGTGGCAGAGTAGGAAGGAAAACCAGGTAGGAGGCTGTTGCAGTCCAGCAGGCAGGCATAGGAGGGTAGTAGAAACTGGCATCAGTAGTAGAGGTGGTGAGACATGGAGTTGTTAGAGCTGACATAACTTACTAAAGGCCTGGTTGTGAGGTATGAAGGAAAGAGGAATTCCAGATGATTCTTAAGGTTTTGTCCTAAGTAATTGGTCAATGGTGATGCCATTTCCTGAAAGGGAAATGATTGTTGTGGGAAAAATGGAGTAAGTCAGTTTCTGTCACCACGCTTCCGCCAGAATGATGCACACTTGTTATGTCACCATGACTTGCACCTTCCCACGCAGCCATTTTGTTGTTTATTTGCCTCCCGGGTCCTCATCTTGGCAGTCTGCCACTTTTATTCTCCTGCCTATATAAGGGGAGGGGTCTCTCCAGGGGCTATGCTCTGCACTAACTCCTGGACATCATTTTGCTGCTGCTCCATTTCTGGAATAAAGGCTATGTTTAAGGTTCCCTGCGGGTCCTCAATTCTTCTTCAGTCTGCCCAGATACAGAGCGAACCTCCCTGGTCTTAGTTGTTGGGAATACAATTGTGAAAGGCATTGTTTGGACTGACTTATCTTTCTCCTCCACCCCAATTTGTATTTTGGGAATCTAACCCCAACATGACTGTATTTGGAGATAAGGTTTTTAAGGAGGTGATTAAGGTTAAATTAAGGTTATTTGAGGTTCTCATTCAATATGGTTGGTGTATTTATAAGAAGAGACAGCATGAATGCATGTGCACAGGGAAAAGGCAGGTGAGGACACAGCAAAAAAGGAGACCATTAGCAAGTCAAGGAGAGAAATCTCAGGAGACACCAATCATGCTGGCACCTTGATGTTAGACCTCTAGCCTCTAGAACTGTTAGATAACAAATTTCTGTAGCTAGGCTTTCCAGCCCATGGTATTTTATTTTGGTAGCAATACTACTCTAGCAAATGAGAAAACTAATACAGAAGTGAAGAGAATAGTGAAAAAAACTGAGTTCTTTATTAGGCATGTTGAGTTTTAAATGCCTATTATTAGACTTTCAAGCAGAGAGGCTGAGTAAGCCCATGGATACACAAGTCTGCAGCTCAGGGAGAGGTTTGAAGCTAGAGATATAATGGGAAGTCATTAGCATAAAAATGGTATTTGTTATAGGAGGAACACACACTCCTCAGTCTCTGTATTCCTATGAGGAACCATCATCAGTATACATTCCTGACTTCTCACTGTTTCCTAAGTCTCTCTTCTCCAGATTGGGAAGATTGACATAAATTATTGGTCAATTTGGGAGAAAGAATCAATATTTACCGTTCATTGATTTTCATGTATCTTTTTGGGATGTCTGCCTTCAGAGAATATACATTTTATAATCTTCTATGCTGTGAGTTTTTCAGGAGTCAGTTTGCTTTGATTGAGAGAGGGCTGTGGTTGTCGAAATGTTCTTATAATTAAATGGGCTCATTAGCAAAATATTAATGAGTCCAGTTATCGTATGACTCAACCATATTCTGCATTGTAAATATTTTTAAAATTGTAATAAAGGTGACATTTGGATCTCCTCTTGTTGAGTCTGTATCTATACTGCAGTTAATTCCAAACTTGAAGATTCACCAGATGAAGTCACCTATCCAGTGGATCCTGTTAGAAAAAACATCATACGGTCAAACATAGGAAGTTAGGGCTTTTGAAAATTAAGAGAGGTGGAAGAGAAGTCATCAAAGGAGATTGAGAAATTAAGATTAGAGAAAACCAGGAGAATGTGATGACTAAAAACGAAGTAAAAAAAATATTTTAACAAGGAAGAGATGGTTATCTGTTTCAAAAGATGCTAGCAGGTTGACTTAAATGAGTGTATACAAAATTGGCATATGGCCACCTCTATTTCTGGTTAACTTCGTAAAAGGAAGAGAAAAGCCATAGTTCTAACTGGCTTCAATGAAGACAGAACATCACCATAGCCTTCCTTACATACTCAATCACTTAAACGTCTCCCTCAGGAAGGGTGACCAGTTGTCCTGGTTTGCCCTGGAATAAGTGGCTTCCTGAGATGTGAGACTTTTAGGGGTAAAATAGGGAAAGTCTGGGGCAAACCGGGAGGAGTTGGTTACCCTGTTCTGAAGCAACTTACCCCTACAAACCCACTCTTCCACTCACAGTCACTAACAATCACATATAATCATGAGTACACCAGTGTGGCTAATTATCTTACACTTCTCAAGATAAGCTACTCTGTTGACAATGTATATCCTTCTTAATAGTGATGTGGGCATATTGGAGGAAGAGAAAATGACAGCAAAAAAGTGACTGATGGGAGTTCCCTGATGGTGTAGTGGCTTTAGGCTTCAGCGTTGGCGCTGTCAGCGCTGCGCCTGGGTTCGATTCCCAGTCAGGGAGCTACCCACATACCAAAAAGCAAAAAAAAAAAAAAAAAAGTGACTGACCCATCCAATCACAGGTAAGGAGACCAACAACAAACCTATCTGCAATTGTTAAGATACAGGTAATGATATCCTGATGTAAGGGAATGATAGTGAGATGGAGGAGAGAGCATGGATTCCATATGATGTGGTCACTCATAACATGTTGGGGAGGTTTCATTCTTGAGCACGTAAGTAAGTGGTAATCGTTTATCAAAGTAGGGAATATGAGGATTTTGGCATTTATGAGAAAAAATAATGTGTTTGGTTTTTGAACATAAAACATTTAGAGTGTCTGGGGGTCACCTAGGGAGTATATTTGTAAGGACAGCACAATGTAGTTTTAAGGGCACAGGCTTGAGCCTTCCTGTCTGGATTTAAATCTTAGTGCCATCCCCTATTGTTAGCTCCACGAATTTGAGTACACAATCTGCTTTAGCCCAGCTTTCTCTGTGTGTAAGTTAAAATGAGCAGAATAACGGCAATCTGCCTGACAAGGTGATGGTGAGGAATAGTTTCTGGCACCATAGTGATAGCTACTCTTCCTAGACAGGAGGAGCTGGGTATGTGGGAATGGGGCTAGTTAAAATGATGGGCCCAGAAATACAGCAATGCAGATGCTGAGAAATGAAAACGTAAAAGAGCATATGAGGAGAGCAGGTGAGAAATGAAAGCATGTGTGTGTGTGTGTGTGTGTGTGTGTGTGTGTGTGTAAATAATAGTAGTACTGATGGTGGTAGAAGGGCAGTTAGACACTAAAGCTTTAATGGTGACCATGAAGAAGATAATACGTTAGTATCATGGTAATATAAGAGGAAATAAGTTTCTTGTCTCAATTTGCATTGGGATTTTTTTATCAATTAGCTATTTCTTCATAACAATCCTTGCTAAAACCTACATTAAAAAACAATTTATTTGCTTAAAAATTGCTGTGGTTTAGCAATTTGGGTGGCACTCAACTGGGTGATTCTTTTGCTGGTCTTGTCTGAGTCACTGATCTGGCTGTAGTCATGTGGCAGCACATGTGAGGCTTCAGGGCCTCACTCACTGTGACGTTGGTTCTACCTGTTGGCTGTGAATGTCCTCTCATCCTCGTGGAGTGACTCAGGCTTCTTTATGTGGTGGTCTTAGGGCAGCCAAGCCTGAGAGCAGAAGCGGAAGGACCTTTAGAGGCCAAGGCTTTGAAGTCATATGAACATCTCTTCCTCTGTATTCTACTGCTTAAGGCAAGTCACAGAGGCACTTATTTCCAAAGAGAGGGGGAAAAGACTTCATGTCTTACTGGGAGGAGTGGCAAAGTTGCATTGCAAAGAGTCATGTACACAAGAATCGGAAGAATTGTAACCATTTTTGTCAACAGTTGAAAGACGGTCTGATGGCACATTTCTCATGTCATTACTAAAGGCCTACCAAATGAGACCTCAGATATATAACCTCTCCCTACCCCCAGGTATGCCCAGAACATGATTTGTGCCTAATACGTGATGGGTGTGGTAAGGGTCGGAATGAGTACAGGTGCAGGTTGGTGCAGAGTTTGTATTCTGATGTGATATTCCCTATTGTCAAACTCTCCCTTCATGAGAATATGGGTAGCTGGCCAAGTGGACCAAGTCTAAAGGATAGAACCAAAGAAGAGAATATTCTGAGACCTGAGAGCTAGAGAGGAGAAACCAAAGCAAAGCTATATATTGGAGAAATCAAAGTCAAAACACAGAAAGCAGACCACACACAAACACAAAGCTTCAAAAGGCAGAGGCACACACAGCCTGGGGCCCTCAGCTCAGCCCCACTTTTCCAGTGGGGTGTGCTGTGCTGGCCTCAAGGACGCGGAGGGAGGCAGGGACCCACTGCAGTGGTTGATGGGGGACTTGGTACCAAAGAATGATGCCAGATCTGCTGATGCCTTGTTCTCTGCACTGAGGCTCTCTGGGGCCATCCTGGTTGTTCGTTCTCCCTCCTTCCACACAACAGTCAAAGCTGTTAGCTAACCAGGAAGTGGGAGAAGAGTTCATTCCCAGTGTCAGTAAGAAGTAAACTTGTTTTCTGCTTGGGATGCTTCTTCTACTTATCACCACTGCATCTTCAGATCCCAGTAAGTGACAGCAATTAAGATAGAGGCAATTCAGGGGAGGCGGAGGTCTGGGAAGCCATGTTTCCTTTGGTGTCCATGTCAAAGACAACTGTGCCTTGGTAGGCCACAAAATCTTGCAGAGATTATGAGAAAATTGTTTCTCAAATTTTCAAAAGGCAAACCTTACTTGACCCCAAGTCTTGTCTGTAGTTTCTAGCTTGGGCCTCTGATTTTCAAATGTTTTCCTTTTAGGATTTGAATTAAAGGAAAAAAAAACCATGTTGAAGCATACACAGGAGCATAGCTCTGGTGTCAGATTACTGAGATCACACACTTACTGGCTGTGTGACTGGCAAAGAGGATTAACTGTCCTGTGACTGAGTTTCCTCAAGTGTAAACTGAGGGACATAACAGTATCTACCCCATGTAATTGTCATGATTAAATGACTTAATACATGTCCAGCTCTTAAAACAATGCTGAACACATGGTTAGCATTCAAAAAGTCTTAGCTATTATTGCTACTATTGTTTTGTTGTTTTTTATTTTTACGTGCCACAGAAGGCCTGATGAAAAAATTATAGAAATAAACGGAATATTCCCATTTATAAAATGTAGACAATTAAATTGGGGGCGGGGGGAACTATGTATTCATAAAATATTTGAAGAGCAGTTTAAAAGCCATGTTTGAGAAAAATAAATACTTAGGCTAATTATGCATACTCATACTTGAGGATGATCAATACGGGGAAAGAGATTCAATAAGGAGGATCTTGGGAGGATCCCCGTAAAAATGGTGGTTTTGGGTTATGTGAATCAGTGACCACCGTGGTGACTACATTAAGTCACCCAAGCTCCTGTTCTTCCACAGTCAAATGTGTATGGTGGAAAGGGTATGCTATTTTCTATTATTCAAACTTGATTCTTCTGAAACATTTTCTTCATTTTTCTGGGTGTGTGGGTCAAAAGTTCAACGACGTGTCACTTTGGTATAATACCAGTTTACTCATATTGGGTTGAAGTTTTCATTGTGACTTCAATAGTTGAGTTTTCCACAATACTATCAAGTTCTCTTTAAGGGAATATGAGAGTTGATTCAAAGAAAACTATGTCGGCTCTTCTTGGTGAAAAACAAAGCACTTCTCAAGCTTTGAACACTTTGTTTTCTTTTTTGCTTACTTTACCCACTGTGTTCTGATTCCATTCTCTGGTGGAAATATGTGCGTAATTCTACAGTTACATTTCTTTGCATGTCTGAAATTTTCTGTGGCAGTTTTGCTTACAACTACAATTTCCTCATTTAATCTTCTTTAGAGGTTGTAATAATTTATTTCTACTTTTAGTCTAGTAACAAATAATTTTTGGCCTTTCTTGCTCAAGATTTTAATATCTTGGTGTTTTGGTGAATATTTTAATATATTAATGTAAAAGAAAACCAAATTGCCCTTATATTCTCTACCTCAAAAGCAGTCTCCCTGATACCTTTGCTCTTCACTTTAATCCACACAAAGAACTACACAAGTTGTCTTACCTAAAAAGCACAGACCTGACTAGGTCCTTTTCTTCCAAAAACTTTTGATGGCTCCCAGAATAAAGCACACATTCCATGATATGACATTTCAAGATCTGTTAGAGCCTCTTCTCAGTCCAGCTTCCTAGACTCCTTCATTCTTGCTATTGTTCAGTGCCCACCCACCCTCCTCTAACCCTAGGTGAAGTGAATTCTCATGCCTGGGTGCCTATAATCATGCAAATGCCTCTCCTTATGGTGGCCTTCCCTCTTCTCTTCTTGGAAATGTTCTCATCAAGCATTTTTATATCTGCTCCCTTCCAAATCTGAATAACTGGCTTCCCTCTGGGCTCTCCTAGCTGTTCCCCTGGCTGTTGGTGTGCTTCTGTTGATAAAACAACAACAACAACAACAAAAATCCCACCATAGTTTATTTGGAAGTATTGTGATGGCTTCATAGGCTAAGATTGTCTTCTGAATCAATTAGAATTTCTAAATTTTAAAGCCTCTGCTTCATCCAGTTCATCTATACATTTGCTCTTCTTGGGCACTCTAAATATATCAGAATTATATTAGAATTTACTTAGAATTCTGGTAATACATTTTGAGTCTACAAGTTGAAAGTTAAAGGCCCTTGACTTAATCTGGATACCCTATTAGTATCTAGGATTCTACTTACATTGTCTTCTTCAGATCTCACTGAGTTTAGCCTCATTATACCCACTTTATAGACAAGGGAACTCAGATTCCAAAAACCAGCTGCTGTGCTTCTTTTTTTTTTCTTTTTTTCTTTTTTTTTGCTTGTTTGCATCATTTATTTTATAAATTTTTTTTAATTCATTTTTATTGTTAGACTTATTGGGGTGACATCTGTTAGCAAGGATTACATAGGTTTCAGGCATGCTGTGCTTCTAAGGCACATGAGGGTAGAGAGATTCAGTTTGCACAGCATGATGTCTAGGGCCAGACTCCACAGGTTCAAGTTCTGTGCTCTCTGGGTTTAAATCTTGACTGTGCTGCTTACTAGCTTGTGCTGTGCCTCAGTTTCCTTCACTATAAAATATGATAGTAGAGTCTTCCTTGTGGGATTGATTTTTCTTGAGAATAAAATAAATTAATATATGTAAAACACAACAGAGTTTGACATGTAGTAAATACCTGTTAAGTGTTAGCTGTTATCATCATCATTATTAACTTTATAGAGCACAGAACTAAGAAGTGAATGAGTCAATAGTAGGGCAAAGGCCTGTTTGGCTCCAAAAACTGTCTACTTGTACATGTCCAGGTACATCCTGTTATGCCTATTTGCCTTGAAATTAAAGAACAGAGTAAAAAGTTCTTTTCAACTTTTCCCTCAGAGATCTAAATCCTTTATTAAATGATTTTGGTTTAAAATGCATGACCAGTACCTTGTACATGTTTTCTAGAGATTCAAGCCTCCAGAAACATTAATATGAGTGAGATAAAAACAGGGGTGAAGGATGATTTTGCAGACTTGTAGGAGTGTGTCTCTTCCTCCGCAACCCCCTTCCTCCTTCTTCTGTTCCTCAGAAAGGCCTGGGCCCCACACTGGTCAGGAAGAAAGCAGAGGTGAGAGGTAGATAAGAAAGGTGCTATATTTGGCATGACTGGTTTAGGCTTAAAGTTGGGCTTAAGTAGACATTTAGGGTAAATTTTTTATATCTCTTAGGTGTAACTTGCTGGGTCTGCATTTATATGATGTCATGTAATTAAACAAGAGACTTAGTTTGTGAGATGTGTTACCTGACAGTATCATGCTTTTAAAAATTTTGTTAAATTCAGTTAAATCCAACAAATTCATTCTGAGCTTCAGGCTATGACATCAGAGTACGTCCTGTGGATATAAATTTATATAAGATATGGCCAGCTCTCTCCAGGAGTTTCAAACCTTGTTTAGGAGACAAACTCTAACATGACATGTTAAGTTCTATGATCATGCAAGCAGGAGAAATGACCCACATGATTGGCCAGGGTCAGGGGTGGTGAAGAAAATGATCAAGGAAAGCTGTCTTTGAAGAGAATATAGAAAAAGGCTATATGAAGAAAGGGTAGATGAACACATTAAGCAAAGGGCAGGGCAACTTAGAGATGTGCAAGCACTTGTCTTATTTAACTGACTGATCTAAAAATGGTAGCTTGGAAGTGTTCTAAGTGTTGTATAAGATTAATACCTTATAACAGCCCTATGAGGTGGGTTCTACTATTATTTTCATTTTACGGATGAGTAAATCAATTTACCTAGTGACAGGATTTGAACCAGGCAAGCTACCTCCAAAGGAAGATGATCGTTAGCTATTAAACTTAACTACTATCTACACCATCTCTCTAGGATGGCTCTTCTAAACCAGGACTAGCCCTCAAATAACATGGGAGATTTCTAGGACTATACATACTCTGTCCCTTCCCTCGGAGAGTGATTTAGTGCCTTTTCTAGGTAAATGGCTCTACTACCCAGTTAGTTGCTCAAACCTGAGCTTCAATGTAATTTATGACACCTCTATTTTCCACATCCAATTCACCTCCAAATTTATCTCAAATTTTCTCACTTGTATGTCTGCTTCCACTTTCAGCACCCATATCCAAACTCTCCAAAATAACTGATCTCTCAACTTCTTTTTTAGTCCCCTTCTAATTCATCCTTCAAATCACAGTCAAAGTGGTTGGGTCAAAGTCCTCCCATGACCCTAGGTTGCCTTTGGAATTCAGTCCAAATCTGCATTGGGGTTTACAAGACTCTGCATGGTGAAGTCCTTGCCTATTTATTTCATACTACCCTTCCTGTCCAGTCACATGGATGTTCTTTTACTTCCTTTAATGTGACAAGCTCTTTTCTACCTCAGTGTCTTCCCACATGCTACTACTCTTTCTGTGAGAATGACTCTTTCCATACCTGGCTTCTTTGGTCTCAGACCTTCCCTGACCCTCTTTGATAAAATATCCTTTCTATTATTTTCTTTTTAGGGCAAACTGATCTTCCCTTTCACTGTAGTATTTGTTGATATGCTTCTATGTGGTTACTTATTGAAATCAATGTCCCAACACAAGCTTAAAAGCTCCATGAGAGTAGGGTTTGCATGTGCTGTGTTCGCTATTGTGTACCTTATGCCCAGCCTGGTGTGTGGCCCAGAGCAGATGCACAATACAGTTGTAATAAATAGAGGGTGGATAAAATGGATACAAAGCTGCCTGAGATCAGAAATGAGGTTGTTAGATATGGGAAGGAGGCTACTTCAGATGTTTGCTTGGTTGTTTTCAGCTGAGTGGTGGTGAAGAAAACAAAAACAATGAATCCTGAAACTGAATGAGAAAACAAAGAGGAAAAACAGTTAATGTCATGTAGAGGAAATGATAATAATTACCATATTCCAGATCTTTTTATCAGTACAGTTCGCTTATGAGGTTGTATATTCTCCATGGTTTGGATAAGGTAAATAGTCTTGGAGAAGTTAATTAATATAGCCAGTGTCACATATCTAGAACACAGCAAAACCATACTTAGGACATACCACCTACTGTCCCTCCCTGTTGGGGTGGTCATATTTTACATTAATTTGTTAAAGACTTTGAGCATTCTTGACTTCAGAGTTTATTCTCCTAACTAATAAGCCAATGGCTCTTGATTGTGCAGAGAAACCATGGCTATGGGCAATTTATGAAAAGTACTACCATCCAGAGATTGAAATAAAGCAGGTCTTGTTGAGGGTACAGGAATCATTGGCTTTTGCAAGTTCTTCAAGTGATTCTAAGACAGGTCGATCCAGGGATTCTGCTCCAAGATGCTTCAGAAGAAAGTCCATTTCAGGTCACTTGCAGATTCTGATCTAAGCCTTGGGGTCTCTATGACTCCATTGTGTGTCTATCTATCAACAAAAATGCTTTCTTATAAGTTCATGGTGATTGTATGAGATAACTTAGAGAATGAGAACATTCATTAGGTGCACAGTGAATGTTGGCTTCCCCTCTGTCTCCTAGACTTTACTCTTAGGAACTTTCACTAAGTAAGGAAGGGGAGAAATAGCTAATAATTTGAAGTGGTGTTAATTTCTAGGAAGTTTTCTTTTTCTCCTTTATTATTCACATTTTATAGATAAACAGAGGCACAGGGCATTTACATAACTGTGCTCAACATCATAACTACTAAATGGCAGCCCTCCTGCCTCCATGCTATGCTGGTGAAGAAATGGGATTTAGAAAAAAGTCTGTAGTAAAATGCTTGTTGAATTGAATTTCAAACTTAGCTGTTTTTTTATTGCTTTTCTGTTAAAACAGAATATAATCTTCTCTTTCCCCTTTATTTGTTGACTTTTGTCCTTGACTTCTTTTTAATGTATGTTGTAGTGTTTTTATTATAAACATCAAATTTTCTTTAGGAGACCACATAATATTAAAATCAAATAAGTATCGTCTGTGTGTCAGGCAATGGGTAGCCCATAGTCCCATTAAGGAGAATAGTTGTGTTCAGATGTGTAGAAATTGCTAATAGAGGCTGTCAGGACTCCAGAGGCATCAAAGCAGCATGTGCACAGGGAAAAGAAAGCCTCTGCCCAGAGAGCTGGGATGACCTGCTCTTGGCACACTGTCATACACCAGGTGAAAAGAGCAGCAAGTGTCCTGGGACTGTGTCTGGGGCCTCTGTCTTCCAAACCTTACACAGCCTTTGTACTCAGGTGTGGCTTTCTCCAGCTTTTCTCAGGCTGTGCCTTTACCATCAGAAGCATGTGATTCCACATTCCTCTCTCAAGGGCTTTCCTTTTAGGACATGAACACATACACCAGCCTGAGCTGAAGCATCAGCTTGCATGTCAGCTAAATGCTTCACATCCTTCTGGCTTGCCTCCGGGAAGACCTCACACAGGGCCCGTGGTTTTGGATGTTTTCTTTCTTTCTTTCTTTCTTTTTTGTTTGTTTGATATCTTGATCCCTTGGTTCTTGTGCTGGTGCTTTTGGATTTAAGATTCAGTTTGCTTGTGTTGCTATGTGTCATATTTGATCTCTGTGCCTAGGTTTTTAACTGCCCTTTAATCTCAAAATTGGTTTCTATCGCACACTAAAACTACGTATGTGCCCATTGCTCTCATTACCGTAAATAACAATGAACCTGACCATAGGAAACAGACTCTATTATATTTTCCAAATTTACATTAACTTAGTGTTCCTGTCAGGGTACTCCTGAGACAAGTATGAGAACTTAATTGTCAGATCGTGAGGATGATGACAGCTCTGGTGGCCATTCTAGAAGAAGAGCTCCAAAACTGCTCTGAAGGGTGGACTAGGTAGGCACTGACGTTGGTGTACAGCTTCCCAAGGGGAGTCCTTCAAGGGTGACCATAGTGATAACAGCAGTGAGGTATGTGGTACTTTTTCTAGGGTGAGTTCACAAAATTACTTGCCCAGCCTTGTGTACACACATACACACACACATACACACATGATTCCAAATCTCTCTTTTTGAGGCTTAAATAAGCACATATAAAGATATTTATTTTAAGAAATTGGCCCATATGATTCTGGAGGTATGATGTGTCAAAAATCTCATGGGAAAGGTCAACAGGTTGGAGACTCAGGAAAAAGCTGCAGTTTGAGTCCAAAGGCAGCCTGTGGGTAGAATTCTCTCTTGCTCAGAGGAAGTCAGTCTTTTTGTTCTAGTCAGACCTTCAACTGATTGGATGAGGCCCACCCATATTGGGGGGCAATCTGCTTAACTCAAGATCTGTTGATGTAAATGTAAATCTCACCCAGAAACCTGCTCACAGAAACATCCAGAATAATGTTTGACCAAATATTTGGGCATGATGGTTCAGTTAAGGTGACACATAAAATTAACCATCACACTAAGTGTTTTTCAAATTGGATTCTGCAGAACAGTGTTCTAAATGTCAATATGTTGACAGGAAAAAAATAAAGAGAAACAGCAATTCAATGGTTGAATATATTTATGACATATCACCTATTGTCCCTCCCTGTTGGAAGGTTATATTTTACATTAAATTGTTAAAGACTTTGAGCATTCTTGAGGCCAAGGAAACTGTGTACTTTGTGTCACTGCGGCCCAGGGAAGACAGGAAGGCCCTCTGTGGGTCTCTACTTGGCAGCCACCCCTTCACCAACACATTGGTAGGAAGTGGGGCTGTGTTTGTTTCCTTATAAATCCCAAACCTTGAATCCTGGTTCTCAGGTTTAAATCGCACAGAAATGTTTGTCTAAGTCCTAAAAATATGTGCTCCCAACTAATCCATAAAATAGGGCAACACTATATGTTCAGCTGTCCAATGAGATTTGAAATAACTCCCAGAAAAATATTATAGTTACAGCATCTGTATTGTGGTGAGGCTGAGATATCGTGGACAATGCTTGGCCCTTCCAGTTTTATCAATTTTCTTCCTTGATAACTCCTTTCTATTTTGTCTTTATTTTTGTTTCTGTGTCTCATACCACTTAACTTTCCTCTTTTACCATTTCATGTTTTTTCTCTATCCCTAACGGAGCCTTAATTGAAACTAAAATGAGTTATATCATGGAAAGAATAAAGCTTTCATTGTTTTTACATAATGCATACTGTTTTCCTTCTGCATTTGGTAGAAAAGGCTTTCTTATCCTGTGTGCGCCATGCTGTATTGTCTTTTCTTAATTAAACCACCCACAGGCTGGAATTATGGTGTGTATGTGAAGTGATGATAATAGATATTGTTAGTGGTATATACACATATGCTTATTTCATTTAATTGAGTTTGTAGAAGATATATAACCTGGGGGAATCCAGACTCTATGTCCTCGAACCACTGGCTCAGGTTAGGTCTATGGCTTTAACATGACTTCCCTTGACATGCTTTCAGGAAGAGAAAGCTGATTGCACCTGCTTCTCTCATGGCTGCCCTCCCATACATTTTAGGGAGAAGTGGAGGCAGCATACCTTGGATTAACCACCCTCTCCCACCCTCCTTCCATAGTAATTTTCCTGCTGCGGATGACACAGATGCATGTACTCGGTTCCTCTTCCCCTGCCGTGGCTGTCAGATACTGAATGCAGACCTTGAAGTCTGTCTGGTGGAGGACTGTCCATCTGAGCCCTGTCTATTGTTCTGGACATTGCAGTTTCCACAAGGATAAGTCACCCAGCCTTATGGTTCCTGATGGCACCCATCTCTTCAATGCAGCAAATATGACCAGACCCTGGAAACCACCAGGAACTCCATCTCAGAGCTATAAAATCTCTCTCACTCACTATAGATTGATTTTTTTGTTTGTTTTTGTACTTTTTTTTCTTAAACATGTAGATACTCCTAAATAGTTTAACACTTCATGACATTCTCAGAGGATAACTATTGATCTTTCATGCTCCCAAATTCCAACATCTTTCAGGATAGGTGAAGAAATAACTATCAAATAGTTACAATGGAGACCTCCAAACAAAAATCTTCCATGGCTACGAGGACCTTTAGTGACAGCAGAGTAGAAAGACCAGGCCTACCACCTCTCATTGCCTTCTCCTCCTCTGCCCCACTTTCCTTCCCAGGCTAGGAAGAGAGTGATGAAAATGGATGCTGTTTTGGAGGACTGAGAGTTCTAAGTAGCAGATACCAAAAGGGGTTGGAGAAAAGATCCTTTGGTTGTGGGTTTGGGCCAGATCTAGAGCTGATGCTGTTTGGCACCAGGACCAAGGCAGAGCAGGCAGCCCTGGCAGTAGAAGCTGAGAACACAGCATTAATAGGAGGCTTACGGCTTGTTGCTAGTTCATGGCTCAGGACGTTAAGGGAGAGCTAGAGGCAACGTAGGTTTCCATGTGCTGACTTGGAAGATTTCAGAGGCAACCAAGCATGGTGGCTAGGGTATGGACTTCAGAGGCAGAAGAGGTATTGTGTGACTTTGGGCAAAGCCCTTTAGCTCTCCTGGACTCAGTTTCTGCCTTTGTAAAATGGAAATGCAAATAGTAGCAAGTTGGGAAGTGTTGAAACAGGTTGAGTGCCATAGTCACTGCATTCCTTTTATTCCCTTGTGGTGGTGACGCAGCCACAGCAGGGAGGCGATTAGTACTCGCTAAATGAGTCAGGCAATGTTGTTTGATTGAAAAGTCAGCCATAGACAGAAAAGTGCTGTTATGTTTTATGCTTTGTTGTTTTGTTTTAATAAGCATTGCCATGGAGCTTCTAGCATTTCCAAAATATCCATTTCTTTCACACTTTTAATGGTCATACAAATGGCTTAGGGGCCCAGGTATATATAATGTAATTGCCAGGGGAATATGGCCAGAGTGGAAGTTTCAAAGTCTCCTGTGTCAGGCACTCTGGGGATCCCTCATGGTCATTGCTACTGTGGTCAGAAAAGATGAGTCTGAGAAGGCAGACTTCCCTGGGACATAAGTAGGAGGCAGTAGATTTAACCATCTGAGGGTGGGGAACTGGAGCCACGGAGGCTTGGCGGAATGCTATGGAAATCCACCACCCTGGTAGCATCAGTAAGGGCCCCACATGGGCAAAGAATAAAGGTGGGGCATGGGCAAACCCATCTGTCAAGCCTTGGCAGGAGGCTGAAACCAGCTTTTTCTGTTACTTTGAAAATACTAGATCATTAGTTAAAGCACTGTAAGATACTTGACATGAAGAATAAAAACAATTCGAATGAAAGAACAAGCAAAACAACATGGAAACCACAATCTAGCGACTGAGGCTAAGGAGGCAGAAAAGAAATGTCAGAGTGGGATGTGCTACATTTCCACACTGCACTACTGAGAGCAGGAGGCTCACATTTTTTATTTTCTAATGACTTGAACACCCCCACATAAAGAAACATCAAACCTTTCCAAACTCAAAGCACTTGTTCTAATATCCCAGAGTAGGTGAAGGAGGCCTGTGAAACCCAAACAGGAAACAGGAAGTGAACAGCTCAGTCTCACTTAGGAATCTGGTGCATAATCATTGTCTCTGTCTATTAGAAACACCTCCTGCCTTGTAGGCCAGCAGGGAAAGGCAAGGGTGACTCTCGGCTCCCGTAAGATCACCTCTCGATCTTCTCACTTTGGTTACGTGGTACCAGTGCTGAAGGGGACCACAGCTAGTGGGTGTTGGCTTGCTGTGGTGTGATTGTCTTTTGAAACCAGGACTCCTGGGTTCAGTCTGCTTTACTGTCCACTTGAGTTCATGTATTCATTAAATGGGAAGTAAACAACATGCACTATCATTGAGCGAAGTCAAGGCTTTAACACTAATGCCAACAAGTTGCAGACAAACGTAAGGGATGACATTTGGAGCTTGAATTAGCTGGAATATCCTCTCAAGATCCATTCCATGATCCCTCCTTAAATTTACACTATTTGAAATAAGGTGTCTGTGGGAACACCATTTCCTCTGCATTTGCAGGTTATTTGGGAGGAGTTAGGGTGTGTATATGGCAGTGAGAAATAGCAATATTAGCTTCTGAAAGAGACCACGAGAGAAAGATTGCATTTGTAGTGGTTGTTAAAAACTGTTTAAATTCTCAGTAATCAATTGTCGAATAATTGAACCACAACCCACATTTTGATTAAAGTAGGTCAAATTGAAGATTGTGTTGTTTGGCTTTTGGTAAAATGGGCTAGTGTGGCAAAGAACCACCACAGAAGTGCTGCAAACTGAGCACACAATGAGACAATGGGGTTTGTTCCCAATGTGCCTCCAGTCAGAACAGTTTCTCTTGTTACTGGACTTTAGAAAGCAAGTAATGAACTGAGTCAATATTGTCTGGAAACTCTAAAGCTCCAAGGACTGTGCCTAAGTTGATTGAGCCACTTAACCTTCCTTTGCCTCAATTTCCTCATCTAAAATTATAGGCATGATACTAAGACCTACCTCCTGACCATGTTGAATGGAGCTACTCCATGAGGCCTGGCACATGGAGGGCGCCCCAAACAACCTGTCCCCTCCACGTCCCTGAAAGTGGCCCACCCAAAGTAAGGCCTCAGAGGCAGAGAGCCTACTGAGAAGCGAACACGGACTACCGTATTGTGAACGAAGCACAGGGGGCGTGGAAGGAGGCAGGTTCTCATGGATTTACAAGGGCAGCAAGGGTTCATCAAACAAAAACAAGGCCCAAGGCCTAGGAGGTAAACTTGGGTGGGCTCACGGAAGTCAGATGGAGGGTGACTTGTCCTCTGAGATGTTTATTGGGGAAGACAGCACCAACTGTGTGTGAGCATACCAAGGGGGTAGGGGGACCTGGGGGTTGAAATCAGGGAATTTGGAAGATGGTGGCGAAACCAAGAGGCCGAGGCATGCTGAGACATATTTTGCTCTTAGTTATTTTCACTAGGGATGTATTCCTCGTATTGGGATCTGAAGATGGGAAAACTAAGGCTAGTTTTAGTGTAGTTTAGTGAAAAATATTGTCAAAGAATCTGTGTACATAAAACATGTTAAAAGAAATCTAGAAAAGAAGTTTGTAAATACTCAACTTTTAGGAATGCTAAACCAAGGACATTCTATGTTTCTGATAGATAATTGCATTGATTAGATAATGTCCTCACACTAATCCAGACTTCAGAACCACTCTGTGAATTAATCTTTTCAATGATAACAGACTCTTCTGTGATGGCATCACTTGCTTCAAGTGATAAGCACTGCACAGCTCCAGTCCAGTTCTGAACCTGATTGTCCTTCGGGATAGTGGAATACATTTATTAATGCATGTGACAAAAGTTAAATCTGAAAATATCTCAAACTCCCTAATTGAAAATTGACAATCAAATTATTATAAATCTCAGTTTGAGAGTTACCCTACCAATATTTTCAATTCCTTCAGATTTTAGTTTATGTTTAAACTAATTTTTCTCCGTGTGAGCTTCAAATATTCTAATACTGAGGCACCTAATTCTTAGCTCAGACCAGACAATGTACTGTGTCCACGGTGCATCTTGACACATTGGATAAGTTGATGATAAAGCCCTGGGGTATGGGAGAGCCACCAGATGGAAACGCCTGGATTTCTGAATGACCCCTTGGAGGAGAGCTGCTCACTAACTTGAACACTTATCCAGAAAGTTACAGGAATAAGCAATCAACTTTCATTTTGTTAGTATTCTACCTTCTTAAACCTCCTCAATTCAATAATTCAGGTAGAATAATATATTTATTCTGATATTGATACATCTGATTTCATATATCAAATAACAAAACACCTTGCTTCCATGTTTTTTTCCAAAACAACAATACAGTTAGACTAAAATATTTATAACTATTGACTAAGTGCCAGTTATTATTCTAATGATTTTAAATATACTATATCATTTCCAGCTCACAAGAATCTTAAGATGTGGGGTTCCAGAATCTTCATTTAAAAGAAGAGGAACTGAGGGGAAGCTAAATATAAGGTGATGGAAAGAGAAGTCACATTAGGTGGTGACCTTATTATACATCAAGTGACAATGCACTGTAGAATTGTATGCCTGAAACCTATGTAATCCTTGCTAACAGATGTCACCCCAATAAGTCTAACAATAAAAATGAATAAAAATAAACAAATAAGAGGAACTGAGGAGATTAAGGCACAGAGGGCAAGTATTTTGTCTAGAATCAGACAGCTGTCACATAGCTAAGTTTGGAACCCAGATTATTTTGACTCAAAAGTTATATTTTCATCTGTGAATTTTCAACCATGTACCAGTTGTACTCAAAGATCAAAGTCACAGGGGGTGCTTGTGGCAGAGACTGCTTCTTGTTCACTAAAGTCCCCTTTTCCTACTGGCACAGCAGCCACACTGTGTTTCCCCCTTTCCCTTGCAGTTCGGGGTGACCAAATCCCTGAGTTCTCCTTAATATAACAGAACAAAAATTCCTGCTACTTCTAGTCTGGTCCCTGACAGCTCCCCATGTGCTCTTCTGTGCTATTTCTTCTGTCAGGTGGGAGCGAACAACAGTGAAAGGTGTAGGACAGGAGGCAACCACAGGACGAAGAGCACCTTGGCTACTGAATGTCTGCGCAAGAGATGAGCTGCCCACCGCCCTCCCTCTGTACCATGTTGTGAGCAAGAAGTTAATTTTCACTGTGTTCATCTACTGACATTTTGGAGTCTGTTGCTACAGCCTACCTTCCCTTAACTGATACAGTTGCCTAATCTGTGCTCCCTCTCTCCTAGGTCACACTGGGCTGAAGCGTAAGTACCTTTACTTTGTAACAGCCCCCCGTTATTCTAATGTATGTGGTCTTTGACAATATTATACTTCATTCTACAACTGACTTTACCCTTTACCCAGCTACATCCTTCCTGTTGAATACTTAGGGAAAGCTTTTACCATTTTAATTTTCTCCTCAATGTTTTAAAAGCTATAGATGAACAATTTTTATTGATTTAGAGAAAGCTTTACTTATTTTTGATATTTTCTTTAAAATTCAATTCCTCTGACCTGGTCATTTAAGACGCATTTCTCATAATCAGAATACCAGATCATCTATTTCCTCCCTCCCTCCCTCCCTCCCTCCCTATCTGCCAGTTGTTGAATCTTTTGCCCATCTACCTATCTCTCTGTCTCTCTACCTATCACAGCTAAATAGCTTTTCCAAAAGTATTTTCCTTCAATTTTACTTCCCAGATATAGAACTTCTGCATTGTGTAATTCCTAGGAAATAATACACAGCAATGACAACACCAGAGTTCAGCAGCTATTAAGGCACTTCAGTAGTCACTTTGGAACTGTGACTGATCTCCAAATCTTAGGACAGGGGAAGCATGAAAATATTTTCAGATATGGCAAGGCCTCCCCCAGCGAATTTTAGTTTCAAATTGAGATAATGCTTTCTTATATTATTTTATCCATTTTAATGTCTTTTTTAATTAACATTGATTATTGAAACTCAACACAGTGATAAATTTGATCTCTTTATCAAGTGCCTTAACTGTTTCTAATAAGATGACACAGTTATTTATTAAGGGGATAAACAAAGCAAACCTTTGATATATTTAGTCCGTTGATAATTAGTAGAGAAACATCATATAAGAATAATGTGTTTATAGTCTCTTCCAGGGACTTTGTATAACTTAAATTCTATAATACTCACAGTAATCCTATGAGTTCAGCTCCATGTTTGTCTCCATTTCATAGTGAGGGAACTGACACACAAAAGCATGACGGAGTATGCTCAAGGCTACAGAGCAAGCGGGTCGTGGTTTGGGGACACGAACCCATGCAGCCTGGCTTTAGGCTCTGTGCCTTTAACCATTAAACACACACTGTCTATTTTAATGGGTAAGTATCAATTCCATGTGCTTTCCCTACCATTCTGTAGGTATAATAGTTTTCTATTGCTTTATAACAAATTACCACAAGTTTTTGAGCTTAAAACCGCATTCATTATTATCTCATAGTTTCTATGGGTCAGGGGTCCAGACTAAGTGTACGTGGGTCCTCTGCTCAGGATGTCAGAAAGCTGGAGTCAAGGTCTGGGGTCTCTTCTGAGTTGCAAATTTGTCTTCCAAGCTCATATAATTGTTGGGAGAATTCCTTCCCTTGTGGCTGTAGAACTTACTATGGCAGCTTGCCTCTCAAAGCTAGCAAGAGAAACTCTTTCTGATCCCAGTGAAGTGTGAAACTCTCTTTTAAAGAGCTTCCAACTGGTGAAGTCAGGTTCACCTAGGATAATCTGTTTGATGGCTTTGTCAATGAATTTAAGACATTAGTTACAGCTGTAGACTCCCTTCACTCTTGCCATATAATGTAACTTCATCAAAGATGCAACCTAACCGTGTGTGTGACACCAGTGTGCAGAAATCATGGGGCTATCGTGGTACCCTGCCAATCACAATGTGTGTGTCCGATCCCTTCTTCTGTGGGTGGAGGACATGAATAAATACTTACACAATAAGGTGATGTTTTCATTATAACTTCACTCATTAATCTCAGCTTGTAAAAATATCAAAGATTTGTTTAGAACATTTAATACATAAAATTTTTCTTCTTTAACCATTTTCTAGAACTCTTTTGATAGTGAAGGACGGTTGATGGTATAAAGAAATTACCTCTTTGAAATTATTGTAAATTTACTCTGCCTGGACATTTCTTAAAGTCATCCCATCACTTTGGTCCTATGATCACTTATTAGGTAAAAATCGAACTTCATAAAGTGGCAAATCAAGATTCCTTATACACTAACCGTGTCACTCTCATCTGTTGTCACTGCCTTCTTCTCCCATCATTTTACTTCAAGTCCCTTTCATGATTCTGACCTCTTATACAATGTACCTATATCCACAGTTAATTTTATCTGGAATACCACTTATATCTCACCTCCATTTACCACATAAGTCTATTGGTAAACTCTCTAGTTCTTCAAGGGATTTTGTGAAACTTTCCCTAATTTACAAGCTAAAAGATAAGAGCAGAAGCTGCAGAAAAAGGATTTGAGTTCTAAGTTCAGCTAGAGAGTAGAAATGGGGGATAGTACTTATCTGAACCCCTTTTGAAGAGCCATGTATCATTCTGGATTTAAGTGTATTGTAGAAAAAATATTTTAGGAGAAAATAAAATGGATTTAGGAAAGCAAAATTACACTAAAAATTAAAATTGTACTGTGTTCTATCACTGAGGAGATTGAGCAATAAAATAATCACAAATGGGTTCTCTATTGTCTGGGATATCACTCTCTCTTCTAACTCTCTAGTGAAAAAAAAATAGAACTCTTTGATGACTAGATGAACAGAGTGTTCTTGATTGAATGCAAGGATGTGTTAAAAATACCTGGGATAATGCTGAAAGGACAAGGGAGTCGCTTTGAGGCATTTCCACTATCCAACATGGAACGATTTGAGCACTAAAAAAATAATGATTTATAAACAAGTTGAGTTCATGCTCCCATGGATTCATAATGATATTCAAAATGGGAAAAGGTAAAGTTCACAACATATGTTATCATACAAAAGAAAGTTGAATATAAATAGATATGCTTAATTTTTATTAATTTTAAGAGAATGGTGTTCACACATAGGAGTGTTCTATTTCTTCTTTTGGGTACATGGCCCTTTATAATACATAGTTATATATATTGTCTCACCTCTATATGTAAGCAAGGTGAAGGGAATTATGAGTAACCCCACGAGTTCTGAAGAAATAAGAAGTATACCAAGACCAAGAAAGATTGTAACCAGTAGTGTAGGAATACATGTGTAGCAACAATGTGTTGAAAGAAGATAGATTTGCCACATTACCCAAAAGTAAACTCAATCTCTCATCATCTAGGAAACAAAACCTATGAGATGATTGGACCAATTTTGAAGAGATGCTGACATGGCATCATAAACTCTTGTGCTAACAAATCATGCCGAACTTATAATAATGAAAGGACAACAGTATGTCTTGTTGGCCAAGTAAAGTTTTAAGAATATATCATTTCAGAAAACATGGCAGATTGCCAGAAGCCAAAATTGTGTGAAAATTTTGTGCTTGAAATTACCCATTGACCTGGTAAGTATCCACGACTCTAAAAAGAAGAAGGCAGAAAGGTGGCTAGTAGATTATATTTGAATCACTCAGAAAGTTTCAGCCAGAACCCAGGTCCTGACTAAGAATTGATCAGTAACCTGAATCCGCAAACTCAGCTGGTCTGAGACAGTATTTATCTTCCTGGTGGTGAAAGGTTACTTTAACACTGAGAAAGTATAAACTTTTCTCTGTGCACTCTGGCTTTAGGAGAAGAGACTACAAAACACCAGCTCAGAATATAAAAAGAGGACATACAAGGGGAGACCAAAAAACATCCTGGAATTCATTTATAAAAAATTGGTATTTATTCTTCCATGTTTAAACTCCAGTCACCTTCAAAGTCCTCTCTGTTTGATGCAATGCACCTATCAAGATGCCCTTTTCACTGCTCAAAGTCAGTTTTTGAACTGGTTGATTTTTATGCCTTTTGGTTCTTCTGCCATTTTTTGTTTCACCTCTTCCACATTGGCAAAGCATTTCCCTTTGAGGACCTTTTTTCATTCAGGGAAACAAAAAAGAGCCCCTTGAGGTGAGGTCATGTGAATAGGGAGGGTGGGACATGGGGCTTGTGCCGTTTTTGGTCAAAATCTACTGAATGCTCAGCGTGGTGTGGGCAGGTGCGTTGTCATGCCACACACTGTTCCTGTAAATCACCCATCATGACATGGACAAATGCATTGAAAGAGTCTCCAAAAAAGATTCACTGAAACCACATGCAGCCTCTCACAACAACACCAGCTGGTCCACGGATGCAGGTGGGATCCTAGAACACTCACCTAGTGAAGGAAGCCTGTACTATCAGGGGCCCACCTTTTAGAAGATACTTCTGTTTTTTGGGGGGTACCCTCTCATATACAGAGGATATAAAAAAAAGTTTCTTACAGGTATTAAAAATAAGTGTAAAGTTTACCCTTCCATGCTGGTGAACTGCAGGAGGAGAAAGGAAGGAGAATTAGAGAAGTAGATTTTCAGTTCAAAGAAGAATTCAGTTTTTCCCCTATCCGGGCAAGAACTCTGGGAGGAAAAGGCCATATTGGAAGGCTCTTAACACGTGAGGTAGTGGGGTAGTTGTGGCCTTGGCCTGTGGCCAGATGAATGAGGCAGAACTTTGACTCATAGGGGTTCTGGGAGGTCCTTTATGCGTTAACGAGATGTGTTGGTGCTTGGAAGACCAGAGAACTAGCCGAGGCCTGAGAGTGCACAAAGAGGGTGCAGTGTGGGGAGGCAAATGGTCAGGACCAGAGTGGGTGTCAGTAAAATGCCCCAAACCCACGTGGACTTGTGACACCTGAGATAGGAGAGGACCAGGTCATTCACTGAGGACCCCGGGGGCTGTGGCATGCCGTGCCCCTGCCACCACACAGTCACATCAGCCCCAGCCTCTCCATCTCTGCAAAGAGCAGGGAAACAGAGAGGAAACAGGAAAGATCAGCATTTGTCCAAAAGAAAATGCATTATAGCAGAGTCGGTTTAAAGAGAAGAGACTGTAATACCTAATAATTAATACCTAAAGCACTGGTTTCCACCTCCTGGGACCCAGTGAGGTAGATGCTTATGGAAAAGAGTAATCCATTATAGAAAAGAAAGAAGCTGCATTTTCTTCATATGTCTAAGTATATTAATATTTCACGTTTCCACCGTACTACCTGAGGGATTTGCTCTGGCCAACTCAGGTGTGAGGGGTGTGACCTCAATTTTAACTAAATCCCTGGGGCAGGAGGTGCTCCAGCATAACACAGCCTCCTGTTCTCTGACGGCCGCAAAGCCCGGCTGTTCTACAAACTGTTGCTACATATAAATGAACATGGCCCCAGATAGTCCCCCACACAGTGTAATTCTGTGAGCATCAGAGCAAGGGAGGAATTCAAGTTTGGGAAGGAGGACGTCCATCTGACCTGAGTTCCAGAAGGGGAGAGTCTGAGGAACATCCCGGAGGGTCACATGGACATACAGTGACAGGTTAGTAAAGTGAACTCTGCTAAGCTCATGGTGTGGTCTTTTTCTCAGTGTCATTTCCAATATGGACCCACAGAGATTAGTCAGATGCTCCATGCAAAAGAATGGGATCAACTTGTATGCGCCCACACTCAGCAGGTCTGGGTGGGCCAAAACATAATGTAGGCAGGTTTCACTTCTGAAACCCACCCAACTCCATTAAAGAAGAATCTGTCTTTCAGAAATGTCAAGCAATTAAAATAGTCAAGATTGAAGGATTCGAAGATGATTTTCACGTATCAATTAGATACACTGTGGCTCAACAACACCTATATCTAAAGAGTAACACCAAATCTTATAATAAAAGATTGAGGTGTTTCCTGGTGGTGTAGTGGCTACAGCCTGAGTTCGATTCCCAACCAGGGAACCACCAAAAAAAATAAAAAATGAAAAATAAAAAAATATAAGACTGATTTGAAAGCTGGAGGTGAGGAAGTAGAAATGAAATAATAAGCTATATTAGGCAAAAATAGGTTTTAATAATTATAAAACAATGCATAACATTTATGTAATATAATTATTTCTGGGACTCTTCTAAAAACTTAAAAAGAAACATTGCAATTATCTCAAACATATTAGAACAAAGTAAATAAATATTCTAAATAATGCATACCTCCTGCCAGAATCTTAGCCCTTGAATTGAGAATAATTCCTTAGTATTTTGACTAAATTGTCAAAGTGATCATTTCAGTTTTCTAGATTACTCTTACCTGTTTAGAGAGAGTTGGAAGCAGCAGGGGATATATGTGGTGCACCGGGTGTCCCTCTGTACAAACACAGCGTTAGAAATGATCATACCCAAACCAACAAGGACCGTGTCAGATATACAAAAGTCAGACTGATTCTAAGTAATATCATAGTTTCCTTCCAAATTCCTCATCTATAAAATGAGAGCTAGAATTTTTTTATGCAATGTGGAAGAAATGACCCCAATGTAAGGCGTAAAGTGCCATCTCATGCAGAGGACAGAAGTAGATCATTTAGGTCAAGCTTGTCCAACCCGGGACCTGTGGGCCACATACAGCCCAGGATGGCTTGGACTGCAACCCAACACAAATTCATAAACTTTCATAAAACATTAAAAAAATTATGCACTAACCTTTTCTTTTCTCATCAGCTATCATTAGTGTTAGGATATTTTATGTGTGATTCCAGACAATTCTTCTTCCAATGTGGCCCAGGGAAGTCAAAAGGTTGGACACCCTTGATTTTAGATTCAAGACCAAGCCTAATAACATGTTCGCTCAAGCTATTTCAGCAAAACCATCAGCAGAATTGAAATAATTATTTAAACCATTAAAGTCAGTAATTTACCACCTCTTCCATGTATGTATCCTATCAAAGCAAGAAAAAAAAAAACCAAAACCAAACAAACCAAAAAACAAAACAAACAAACAAACAAAAAAGAGTTAGGGCTTAGCTGCCAAAGGAAATAGAAGCGAGAAAAGGGGAGTTGGGGGAATCATGATAGGAGAAACAAGAGAACTTTGAATTAACTCCAAGCAATTTCTAATTTCAAGATCAAAACACTGTCCATTTTTGAGGGACCTCATCAATATAACATTAGTACAATGTGCATTTTGATTCAGTTCTCCAATGTAGAGCAGGATGGGTGCCTATGCACTCTTGCACCGCTCCCCCTTCATCCACCCTGTGCCTTTGCTGGGTAGACTGAGGGGGTAGCCCCGATTTACAGAGATGTTCGCGATCCACACACAAACTGAACTCAACATCTTGGTCTCTTTTTGATTCTAAAATAGCTAACTCCTCATTTTCTAGCTATGATTGCATTAAGCAGCCAATATTTTTTCCAAACATTATGAGGAGAGGCAATACCACAATTTATCACTGCCAATCTATTTTAATGTTTAATTGAATATTTAACCTAAATAAATAATATAATTAATAAAGGTATGTAGGTGAGCACTCGAGAACACGGTTGAGGATTTCATTCTTATACAAAAAAATGGTAGCTTTTCCCTTCTAACCTCTTTCAATCTTCATTTGGACATATCTTATTTGTCTTCCCAGGAGTTCATTTCTGGAAGTAGCTACCTAGAAATTTCAAACCTTGAAATCCAATTATCTCAGAAACAAGTGTTTTGTTGGTGTATTTCTTACTGTCTTATGCCCTCTGGTGGTAAACTCAGGGAACCTGCTGTATCCTCGACTGAACTCTTTAAAGCAATGCATTTTGTTAAGGTGGAATAACAAAAAGCATCATCATAATTAGCTAGTTATTGTAAATAAATATATTTTAAAAAAATAAAATGCTTCAACAGAGTTTATTTGATACTATGCATGTAAAGTAACCGTTGAGTAGCGAAGAATCGTGGGACTGGCAAAAGTGGCCTAACCTTTTAGGCAGGTTTGTCAGGCCTTTATCCTGCTCTCCATTTCTCCAACTTCCTTTTTAAAATACAAAAGAAAACTTCGTATGAGCACTTGTCGTATGTAGGCCAAGTCTTCTTTGCTGCTAAATTACATCTAATAGCTTGGGTAGAAATGGAACTTCATCAAATCTGTTTCTTAGAAATATGTACACACACATTTACGTACGTGTATATGTATACGTGTGTGTGTGTGTGTGTGTGTGTGTGTGTAATTAGACTATAAGACGCTCAGTATCCATGAGGGTGAAATTATCACTAAGGGTTAATTTATAGAAAAACCACATCATTAGCTGGATCATATCATCTAAAAATATAAGCAACAGTTGGAAAATTAAAATAATGAGTGTAAGAGAGGGAACGTATTGATCTGGGGAAAATTTTTGTAAAAAATATGTTCTTATGTATATTTTTCAGCTTTTTATAAAGCAAAATTTCTTTAACATTTGAAAGGAAAGTATCTTTTTATTTTGAGAGGATGCTAAATTGTCCCCTTTAAAATAAGTTTGTAATGCCTTTTTAATATATTTTATTTTTTAAACTTTTCACTTTGGAATAATTTCAGACTCACAAAAAATTGCCAAAAATGTACAAAATATAATATAATATTTCCATATACCATTTACCCATCATCCCCAAATCCTTCCATCTTACCTAACTAGAAGTTTTAAAATCAAGAAATTAATACTAACACTATACTATTAACTAATCTATAGACATAGTTCAAGTTTTGCCAATTGTTCCAGTAATGCCCATTTTATGACCCAGGACATGGATTATGATCAAATTCATTGTGATTAAATTCATTTTATGCATACGTGGTATGAATACCACAAAAGTGACATTATGGCTTTCTTAGTATATCATACAGGGAGTCCATTATGTTAATATCTTAACATGGGAGATGTTAACTTTGATCACTCAGTTAAGGTAGTGTCTGCTGGATTTCTCTACTCTGAAGTAATAATTTTTCCCTTTGTATTTAATTTGTATCTTAGGGAGAGATACTTTAAGACTATGTAAATATCCTGTTTTTTTGTCCTATATTGGCCCACCAATCAGCAACTGGTGGTTATTTCCATAATTTCTTTGACATTTATTGATTAGAATTCTAGCATAAAATGAAAGCTTTCTCTTCCTTCATTTATTGATTATTCAATTATGTGTGTATTTGTATGGAGTCATAAATATTTATTTTATTCTATTCTCTAATCTGTTGCTATCATCATCATTTACTTTGTTCTTCAAATTGGCCCAAATTTGACCACTGGGAACCTCCTCAAGTTGACTTCTCTGTTCTGTCAAGATGTCTGTCCATCATTTTTTGGTATTTTTGAGTACTTCTCTTTTTTTCTTGAACCATAAGATGTTCTAGGTTAATCTTACACTTTTTCTATCCTAGCCCTGGGTTCATTCAATTTTCCAAGGACCCCTGGTTTTTTGTGCTAGAGAAAGGTATCTAGAAACAAAAATCTGGGTGCTTGCTGTGTTGATTGCTACTGATGTCATTACTTCTAGGCTCTCTCAGCCGATAAAGCTTTTAAAAAAACTGTTTATGTAAACATACACATAACCTAAATTTCTGTCATCTATCTCCCCACCCCCCTCTCCATGAGTTCCTTTAATTTCGGTCCAATATCACAAGGTTCATTCTATACTTCCTCTTTTCCTGATTTGTTACTCTTTTCCCTGACAGTAAGAAATCAGCTTCTCATTACCTGAAATTTATTTACTTATTTGCACAATCCATATATATATATATATATATATATATATATATATATATGAGCTAGTTTCAGAATTGCTAACCCATGCCTCCCTAGGGGAGCGGAGGAACTTACTAACTGGCATAGAGTGTTTGTGTACATCTCTTTTTATCTTTAGAGTACATAGTCAAAATGCTGTCTTTCAAACTTATTTTGGTTTGTTTTTTCTTTCCTGTCCCCTTCAGTGTAGTTTGTAATAGAGGAGTTAGACTCTTTTATTATTGTTTGAATAAGCATTGTTCCCCCACCCTGCTTTCTTTGAATCATTTCTTGATATATTTTTCCTATGAAACATTATCATAGTTTCTAAAAGTCAGAACTGACCACAGAGTTACATTCAGGACTCTCCCCATCCCCATTACGCCTTCCAACTCATGCCCTTCCTCCTTATCTCTGCATGTATCCTTTCTCTTCCTTTTGGCACAAATGGACAGATACATGTATATTTTATTTCTCTTTGTTTCTTTCATGAAAGATGACACATAATAGGAACTTTTTTACTTACTGTATCCCAGAAAAGAATCTATACTAGTTCATAGAAATTCTTTTTAATTTTTTCCTCTTAGAGCTGTGTAGATGTGTAACTTATTTAACCAGTTTCCTATATTTAGACATCAACATTGTTTCCAGTATTTTACAACAACAAATAATGATGTAATTAATAACTCTGTCCAAATGTATTTTTGTATTATTGGAGATGTATCTTCTGGGTAAATTCCCAGAAGTGGAATTGTAGCTTTCTTAAATATTGCCAAATGTCCCTCCAAAAAGCTTATACCCGTTTGCATTACTACTAGCAGTGTAAGAGTGCCTGTTTCCCTACAGAGTGTGTTATCATATTTTTTAATTGTTATCAATCTGATATTATCCCACTATAGTTTTAGTTTGCTATCTCTAATTATGAGTGAGATTAAACATCTTTTCTATCTTTAAAGGTCATTTTTATATCTCTTATTGTGAATTATATGCTTGTTTTTATTCCCCATTCTAATGGATTTTTAAAAATTCTTTCCTCAATTTTAAGAATTCTTTATGTATTAGCAATATTAGTATTTTATTTATAGCTAGCTCTATGATGTAAACATTTTTCAAAGTTTTCAGTTGTCTTTGACTTTATTTTTTGTCATGAAGAAAAATTTTATTTTTATATATCCAATGATCAATTTTAAAAAATGGCTTCATAGTTAGGAAATCTTCTTATACCAATGTTAAAGAGACAATCACCCATATTTCTTCTAATACTTGCCCTCTGTAATTCTTTTTACATTTAAATTCCTTTTTCCTCTGGAGTTTATGCTTATGTATGGTGTGAGGTAGGAATCTAAATTTATTTTATTCCAAATGGCTATCCTGCTGTCCCAGAACCATCTATTAAAATTACAGTGGTTTTCCTAGTAATTTATGATGCCACCTTTATTATATATACTAAATTTCTATTTGTACTTGGTCTGTTTCTGGGTTTTCTGATCTATTCTCTTCATCTTTTTATCTACTCATGCACCAGTACCACACCGTTTTAATTATGAAAACTTCATTTTATCTTTCATGCCTGATAGAGCAGTCCTTCCTTCTAATCTTTTCTTTTTAGTCTATTGTCTATTCTTGCATGTTTGTTTTACACCTTTTTTTTTTATATGGAACTCTTCATGAATTTCGGTACCATCCTTGCACAAGGGTCATGATAATTTTTCAGTGTCATTTCAATTTTAGTGTAAGTACTGCTGAAGTGAGTACTCCACATGATTTTCAATATCAACTTATCTACCTCAATTTAAAAAAAGTATCCATGTTTCTTTGGATTGTGTTAAATTTTACATTAATTTAGAGATATTTGAAAGTTTATGATATTGAGTCATATCTTCCAAAAACTGGGAGTGTATTTCCATTTGTTCAAGTTACTTTTTATAGCTTTCAGGAATGTTTTACTCATATAGTTTTTGCATTTTTCCTCTAAAATTTATTCTGAAGTATTTTATCATCGTTTTTAATGTAAATGAAGATTTTTCCTATTATTACATCTTATAACTAGTTATTATATTATATATGAAAAATAATTTTTGTATGTAATGTTTTTATCCTGGTATCTTTATTTTAGTCAGTGCCATTTCTTGATTTGAGCCAGAAATACATTTTTATTGTGTTAAGCCTGTGAGATTTGGTTCATTTGTTATAATATTTAGTCAATTCAGACTAATGCAAAGCTGACATAATTTTACTGTCATCTTAAAATAAGGAAACTGAGGCCAGAGATATTTACAGATTTACTCAAGGTCACAGAGGGAGCAAAGGGCAAATCTGCCTTTTTAATCAAGATCCTGTAATACTATCTCCTCAAGGTTTAGGCTCCCTGGGTGTCTCTATTAATTTCCTTTTGAAAAAGAGAGACAGAAAGTTCATTCCTCACCACCCTTTTCTGTGCTTACTGTAGCAGCCATGCTATTAACTGTAGGGGAATGAGGGGAACTACAGGAGTACTGCTGGACGGGTACTAGGACTGGAGTGGACCAGCGAGCCACACCGACACAGAGAGCTGACCAAGCTTTTGTAGCTATAAAATCATGAAAGCTTAGCTCTGCTCTACATTTCGAATTGTTCAAAATATGCAACCAGTGGAAGTTTTTAAAAATAAGAAGAGTTAACTGTCATTTCAATGAATTCACATTCGTCTTAGAATGAAGGCAGAACTCCTTCACATAGGCTCTGCTTTACTCTCTAGGCTCAGCTCCACAGCACGCTTTCCCACATTGGCAGTCAAGCCCCAGTCACAGACCCATAGTGCTTCATCCTTCTGCATCCCATTCAGATAGCTTTGTACGCCCTTTCCATGCCTCCTGAAATGCCTTGATCTAACTTATTACATTGCCATTTTTATCACTTAATTATTGCCTGTCTTTTAAACTCTTGATGCTATAGACCATGCTATTTAATTTTAGATTCTAGATTCTACTAGAATGCCTCACATAGCAGGCACTTAATATATGTTTGTTGACTGAGTAAATATTTTTTCTTACCTTTTTTTGAATTCATCGTATACTCTCATCTCTCCTTACTGTGCTTTCTTCTTCCCTGCATGAGAAATAATTTTTCTGTGTATCCTCACGATGGTCACCATTGTGAGTTGTGCGTTGTCATGAAATTTTAAACTCTCAAGAGAAACCTGAAATCGATGATGTAAGATTTTTTTTAAAAGAAAATAATCAACTAACATTTTTTTCTTTTCATTTACTTTCTTTTCCATATGGGAATGATTTTCAGTTGTCATTGAGATGAGTAATCCCCTGCCTTTTATAAAATGCAAACCTGAAAATGTTCTTTGAAATCTGACCGTGCCATTTCTAAAAGGCATCAATCTCTGTCAAATACCTGCTCCAGCTCTAGCAATCGGTGGTTTACAAGGATCAGATGTATTCTCTGGACCATTTTTCTTGACATTTGGCATTGTTAAGAGCTATCGTTTATTGAGTTCCCTCTGTGTTAGACACTCTTCTAACGTATTCCATACAGATTACTTTATGAAGCATTTTACAGATGAAGAACCTGAGGTATACAGAGGTTAAGTAAGTCACTCAAGGTAGCTTAGACACAGCCAGTAATAAAAGGAACTGAGATTAAGTTGTTAGGGGAGCTCAATCTAGAGTCCACATTCTAAAATTGCAACAGACCATTTTCTGCACCTACACTTCATCCTACTTCACCTGCCTGAATCTGTAATGTTTGTGTGGTACATATTTGTCTATTATCAGCTCCCAAATAAGATCCTAAGATCTTACTTCAGAGGGAGTGTCTTATCTCTGTAGCCTCCACAGTATCTACTGTAGTGCTGGACACATGGTATGGCCATTTTGTTAAACCTGTGCTCAATTGCTTTGAAAAGTTTAAATTCTTCCTCTGGCCTTAGGAAATTGTATCTAGGGAATTTTAACTGGTTAAAATAAAGTATCATATGTTTTAAAATCTCTAAACTTGTTGATCCAAAAGATGAATTTATGATTATGATTATAGATGTAATGGAACTCAAGATGGGGAGAAGATCTCCATGACATCACCGATCTGCTGCCTCTCCTCCCTATTAGGCTTCCAAGTGGATGTAATAATGCTTTGATGGATAGCAATGAAACTGGGTGCCCTGTGACCTATTTCCTTTGTACCAACACTGATAATACAGTCTTCATCCTCTTTCATAGCTCCCTCTTCTGAGGGCTGTGTCTCTTCTTTATAGGAGGGTAGGAAACTTCTTGTCACTGTATGAAGGGGTAGCCGAGTTCTTTTTTAACCCTAAGGACACCCCCACTCAGCTTACATACTCCAACTCTCCTGTAATAATGAGTGTCTTCCTTAATTGGAATGCCTCTCAGCACTTGGGAGGTTCAAATATTCTTCCTTGTCACAATGGGTGGGGTTTTGGGAAGACACAGTGAAACCAACCATCAACTTCAAGAAAATCATAACTTTTCTTTACCAAGACCCTTTGTCCTTCATGCAAACAGACCCCAGCAGGCTACCAAACTTGCCTGTACGTGTCTGAATTTACTGAATTATGTTTAAAATTATTTCTGGAAAGCAACAATTCCATTATTTTTCTCTCAAACCAATTTCAAATTCAAGAAAAGAAAAATAATTCTACATATTAAATTTTTTCATCAAAGCTTTCATAAGACCAAAGCTTCCTATGAGTTTTGTCACATTGTCTTTTTCATTAAGTACTTTTCTAATCATGTCAGATTACAAAATTTACACACACACACACACACACACACACACATATGGTAGAACTATTGAAAATCAGAAATATATTTTTAAGTATCTACTGATTCATAATCTCTTCATTCAAAGATATCCACTATTAATATTTTGGTTTATTTCCATTGCAAGATGAAAACATAATTGCTATAGATATATGAGGGCTGTCCAGAAAAATATCCAGCCATAAATGCCTCTATTTTTCATATTACTTGGCTGGAGTGCCTTATTTCATATTACACCGTACTACACTGTACTGAATTAATCATATTATGTATATATAATCTCTACTGATTGACTTATTTCATGAACACTTTTCAGATCACTTAAGATTCTTCAATGACCTTTGAAAAAGCTTTATAATGTCTATTGTATAACTATATAATTTTGGGTTTAATGATCTGACATTGTTGGATATTTTGATGCTTTCACCAAGATGGGCACTAGATTGCTCTCCCAAATCTTATCTAAACAAGAGAGAAGAGTACATCATGAACTATAAAGACAGAGGTTGATTTTCTAAAGCAATGAAACCACCTTCATTTATTCAATAAAATCCTGGACCTAAAACATAAAAAAATTTAAAAAAAAGGAATTGTTTTTTAGGTAAAAGCCCTCAGAACCTAGATGCTTGCCTAAGCTTTATGAGAGTGATTTAAGTCCAAGGGAGTCCTGTTTGGGTCTGAAATCCCTCACCACTGTGCAAGGGCAGGAAAATGACAAGAGAACATCTTTATCAGGTTTTGAGCTACTTCATTTCTTAAGCCAAGCTGCAAACATCACAAATAAACCTCACATGCAGTAGTTGGGCTACTTGCAGTGGTTATCAGCTGATGGGAAGACTAAAAGGAAAGAAAATTAGAGACAAAATCAGGAGGTATTTTCAGAACCTTAAAAGGGACACTGTGATATTACCTCTACTTATGCAAATAATTTACATTTTCTCTGTTACTGTGGGAAGTAAACATGTATTTACCCTGAGAAAAATGGTGATTAATCTGTCAGCCAAAAGATCAGAAACTCAAAGGGATTAGATTACTTGTTTTTTTTTTTTTTTTTGGTTGGTTACCTGGCTGGGAATTGAATCCAGGCCTCAGCGGTGAGGGCACTGAAGCCTAGCCACTGCACCACCAGGGAAACCCCCTTAAAAGAAATAAGAATAAGAGAAAAACTTCACTTTCGTATTCTGTGCAATAGACTATACAAGGCTTTGATTAGCATGGCAATGCAAATTAAAATATTATATACCAGTTTATACCTATCATATTGAAAAGGATTAAAATACTGAGTGTGGACAAGGATGTGAAGAAATGGAAGCTCACACAGTGCTGGGGGAGCACAGAGCAGTCATGCAACATCTTGTAAGGCTAAAAGTGTATGTGCCCTCCAATGGAGGTTAGGGAACGTCAGAAAAATTAAGGTGTTTTTGTGATGTTTTGTAACATAATGAAATACAAATGATGATGAAATATCAAAGTCACATGTCCTGCCTCTTTGCTAAGGCTCAGGAAAGAGCCAGATTCTGAGCACTGGTCCACAAGGGCAGGACAGTGGGAATGTCTACCTTAGGCACAGGTAATAAGAAAGTACACTGTAGAGATTTTAAAAACAGGAGTATAACCAGAGAAAAGTCTGTTTGCTATCTTATTATCACCATATACCAACATTTCTAAACAATATTCCTCTTTGGAAAAGTCACATTAGGTGGTGAACTTATTATACAACAAGTTGACAATGCTCTGTAGAATTGTATGCCTGAGACCTATGTAATCCTTGCTAACAGATGTCACCCCAGTAAGTCTAACAATAAAAATGAATTAAAAAAAAAAGAAAAAACAAATCTTGTTTTGTCTAAATTTTTAACAGTTGTGGTTATTGCACATTTTTAAACTACTTTAGTTATCATTTAATTATCATTGTTTTCTATATGGAAGTTCATTCAGAGAATTTTGGGTTATGTAGTCAATCCCTGACACTCAGGGACTCAGCTATGTACTATCTTAGGGATAATGGGATTGAAGGGAGATTTTCTAGAACAGGATAGATTACACCAAATTGGTTGATAAAGGGAAAGGCGTCAATGGAAAGGTGGAGATAACAGAGAAGGGGTGGTATATAATTGGTGTATAAAATCTCTAGGCTTTGGTATTTGTGGTTCCCTTTTGTTCACACCCTTGGGTGACGCTGGGCCTGATCGTGACTTTGCTTGACCAATTGGGGCAATGACACATGTGGTACAAACAGCAACTTGTAAACTGCTTGTACACAGGGCTTGTTTTTTAATGGTCCTTGGGGGATCCTGCAATCACTAACATGCAAACAGGCCCAACCTAGTCTTCTAGATGATAAATGACCCATGGCCTACCCACTTTTGTCACCCAGCTGACATCAGACCAATTTCCAGACAGGAGAATAAGGCCATTTGAAACCATCCAGTTGCAGACAAGCCTCCAGCAGGCCTTTGAGGTGTAAGTACAGCTGAAATTATCCAAAGCTGGCACATATGAGCAGAAATATCTACTTACCTTTAGATTTGTTACCAGTGATGTATGATGGTTGTTTTGAATCACTAAGCTTTAGGTGGTTCGTAACACTGCAAAATCTAACTAATACAAAGTTCTTGAGTAGGTGAATGAGCGTGAGATAGAAGGTAGAAATAGAAGAGACAGTTGGATCTTGGATATGAGATAATACATATTTGTCTAGAAAGTACCCAGCCATGCAATATGAAAAATTAAGGCATTTATGGCTGGCTTTTTTTGGACCGTGTGCACACACGTGCGCGTGTGTGTGTATGCATATGTATATATGATATATCTATGTTCAAATCCCCCCCACACTCATTCCCTTTTCCACTTCCCCTCTGAGTCAAGACAAAGAATGCAGGCTCTGAACCAAGATTACCTAAATTTAAATCCCAGCTTTTTTTTTTGACTGAGTGATCTTGAGCATACATCTATTCATCTATAAAATTGGGATGATAGTATTTATCTCCTAAAGTTGTTGAAAAGATTAAGTGACAACATATGTCACTTTAATGCTAGCTAAGTAGATATCTGGCTGAATATACAAATAAATTTGGGATGAAATGAAAGAGAAAGTTGGTAGAGTATGAATCAGCTAATAATATTATAGGAGGTAGAATACCTTCAAAGAGTAAAAGGTAGAGCAATAAGAATTTGAGGATAAAAAAATGAATGGTGGTGAAAATTTAATGATGGTGTTTATAGAGAAAGTTTTACAAATAGTTGAATGGCAATAACAGTCCATTGAGGTTAAAAAGAACAGATTTATGGAGGACACATGCAGAACAGTTTTATTTTCTACTGTGATATAATTCTCAGGAGTACAATTGAGAAGAGCAAATAATGGGATTGCTGGATGGCTAAGAATGTGGCAGATGAAAAAATAAATGATGGGATCCAGGTAGCCAATACTAGGAATAATTAGCCATGGGACCTGAGTTGGTCTGGACGCAAGAGAGATCATAAAGGTGCTGACTGACAGAATGTGGTCAAAGGACAGGAGCTGGAGTCATGCAGAACCACTTTTAAGTAGGAAGCTGCAACTTTTTTAGTAGGTGGACAGTATCATTCTGTCCTTAGTGACTTTATTTCATTGCCTAGAGCCAACGTCTTATTCTCCTATGATTTTTTTGTAGTTTTCTTTCAGGAAGATTTATTTTCTGAACTTCTTTAAGGGACACCAGAATATTTAAAAGAGAGCTCTGGGTTTAAAATCCAGCCCATCTTGGTGGCTCTCCTCTTAGGATACTGTGCCTATTGGATCATCTGTCTCAGCTACTAAAACTTTGCCATAGGTGACCATGATTACCTGTGCATGTAAGACAACAAGAAGCTGGATTTTCTCTAGCACTCAGATGTGCAGTTGAGGGTCTGTCTGAATCTATCCATCTTCGAGCATCTTTTGGTCTCCTGAATGAGCCTGTGAACTCCTGCCCCTCTTCTCTGGCTTCTTAGCTTCTTCTGTTCATTTTCTAGACACAGCCTATGTCTCTCTGTCCCATGGAATTTTTCCCAGTTGTTCCAGCCCCATACATTGTCCTCTTTCTCAGACTCATGACAGCAACTCATCTGACAATTAGTTCAAGCTGTCTGTTATTCCAGATTTTCTTAAGACCTAAGAATCAATATAATTTGAAACTAGAAGAGGTTTCAGAGAACACCCAATTTAATTCTCTCTTATTGCTGATGAGAAAATTAAAATCCAGAGATACTTAGTAAGTAGGCTGACCAGATGTTTTAAGTGGCATAGAAAACAATGGTCCTGTCCCATTTTAAATGGTACATATGATCAGCCTACTGACACCTTGAATTTAGCCCAGTGAGACTAGGCTGACTATACGTACCATTTCAAATGTGACAGTACCATTGTTTTCTGTCCCATTTAAAATGGTACATCGGGTTAGCCTATTAGTAAGTGACAGAACCAAGACTAGAATCCAGCCCACTTTGTCATTATTTGTTCATCTCTCTCTACTGTATTATTAGTATGCCCTGAGAGGATATAGGCTTCCTCAGGACAAGCACTTCTTTGAATCTATAGCATTTACTTTTTGAGATCCTCAATAGATATTCATCCACAGTGACATGATGTTTTACCAAACTACATGAGACAACTGAAAGAAGAATAAATGATTATGCAGAACAGATTTTACAATTAAAAAAATCATTAATATTTTTCACATCCTTAGATGTATAGTTTCCCAAATAAAATGTAATAGAAAATGACTTTTGTTGTATAAAATGTTCAGGTGTTTCCATCTGTATGACAAGCTTTTTTCTCTTCATTCACTGCTAAAGGTGGCCTTCTTTAGGATTGTACATGGACCAGTTCTGACCATTGTATGTTATAGATGCTTATTTGACTCCCAGCACAGAAAAATTCTCCCATCCAGCCCTTTAGCTCATTAACTGAAAGAAGCTTATCTTTGTTTACTGATTTTAATTTCATTTCAGAATAAAAGCATCAAGGAGTCAATTTAATAAACAAAAACATTTATGCAATTTAACTTAATTTGGCGATATGGATTGGTAAAAATGCAATGCAACAAAAATGAATATAGGAATGCATATTGGAAGTTGATCAAATATTATTACCAGAAATTACTAATTTCCTCATTTTGTTTTTTAATTATATTTTTAAAAGCAATTGATTACTCAAGATTATCCAGGACCTATATGTGACTTGGAACTCATCACATTGAACAACTTCTTGAAACCCATTTGAAAACTGAACACAGAGCCTGGCATTCTCATTGCAACTAGTCCACCTACAGCCATGGTAAGAAGACAGTCCCCAAAATAGTTCAATTGAAGCTTACTGGGAATATTATCACAATTTAATCACAACTGTACAAGCTCATTTCAAGCAGATGATTCTGAAATTGCAGGAAAAACTTGTGAGCTTCCTGAAATAGAAAAATTCTTCTCGTAATTCTTTCCCTGAGCTTAGTTGGGGCATCTCAGCCCTATGGGCCTCCTTCCTATTTTCCACCTCGGCCTTCCTTCCTTTCTCTCCCTCCCTGACATCGGAGAAATGACAAACACCACCCACATGCAGTCAGTTCCTTTAATGCTACTCACAGGAGCCAAAACCTAAAGAAAACACAACTATTTGTTTAAAAATATAATTTGCAGACAGCATTTTCATAGAAAAATGTTCTCACCCACTTGGTGGTAGTCCGCTGTGTATTTTTCTTCCAGACTGGTTCTTCCCCAAATGACTACAGCTTTTGCTGGCATTTCTCTGAAAGTAAGAGTCAGAGAAGCTGCCTGAATTTGCAGGCAGCTTCCTGTTGGGCTCACGTTTTGCAGAATGCATGTGTGGTGTGCAGAAGGTGGGCAAGGTGTTTGAAAAAACAGGAAGCACCTGTGAATATGAGGTTTTATTCCTGAAAGCAGAAACTCCCTCTGAGATGGCTGTAGGGGCTTCCTGCCGTTTCACCTATGGGTGTGTTTGCAAAGCCTGTAAGTACTTGAAAGACCATGAATGAGCTTTCAAATGGCAGTGTTGTTTGGAAAATCTGGTGCATCCCTGGGCAGGGTGGACATCTATAGTTTTTCTATTTTTTTCCTATGCAGGTTTCTCTTTTCGTTGGGGATATTGATAAGCATGGAAATGAAGGTGAACTTTTAAAAATTATTACTATAGTGATATCTACCCTCTTAACAAAAATTTAAGTATATGACATAATGTTGATAGCTATAGACATAATGGTGTCCAGCAGGTCCAAGAAATCAATGACAAAAAACAATGTCATGAACTTTTTCCCCCTAATGTTTTCTTCTAGGAATTTTACAGTTCCTGATGTTATGTTTAAGTCTTTAATCCATTTCGAATAGATTTTTGTTTATGATATAAGATAGTGGTCCAGTTTCATTCTTTTGCATGTGGCTATCCAATTTCAACACCATTTGTTGAAGAAATTACCCTTTCTTCATTGTGTATTCTTGCTATCCCTGTAGAAGATTAGTTGACCACATGCGTATGGGTTTATTTTGGTTCATATGTCTGTTTTTATGCCAAAACCATATTGTTTTGATTACTGTAGCTTTGTAATATGTTTTGAAATCAGAAAGTGTGATGCCCTCTTTGTTCCTTTTCCAGATTGTTTTGATTCTTTGGGGCTCTTCGTGGTTTCACATGAATTTCAGGATTGTTTTTCCTAAATCTGTAAAAAATGCCATTGAGATTTTGATAGAAATTTCATTGAATCTGTGAATTGCTTTAGTTAAGTCTATTTCTAAGTATTTTATTCTTTTTGATGCTATTGTACATGGAATTATTTTCTTAGTTTCCTTTTTAGATTGTTCACTCTTTGAATGTAGATATGCAACTGATTTTTATATGTTGATTTTTTAATTCTACAACTTGCTGAATTTGTTTATGGGTTTTAACAGGCATTTTTGTGCAGTCTTTCAGGTTTTTTTTTGCATATAAGATCATTTGTGAACAGAGATAATTTTACTTCTTTCTTTGCAAATAGGAGATTTTCATTTCTATTTCTTGCCTAATTGTTCTAGTTATGTTTTCCAGTACTATGTTGAATAGAAGCAGCAATAGTGGGCATGCTTGCCTTGTACCTGATAGAGGAAAAGTTTTCAGTTTTTCACCTGTAACTATAAAGTTAGCTATGGGCTATTTATATATGGCAGTTTATATTTAGGTAATTTTCTGCTATTGATAGTATTTTTAGTGTTTTTATCGTGAACAAGTATTGAATTTGTCACATACTTTATTTTTTTGCATCTATTGAAATACATTGTGATTTTTTAAACTTTTGTTCTGTTAATGTATTATATCACATTGATTGATTTTTATATGCTGAAATAACCTTGCATCCCAGGAATAAATCCCATTTGGTAATACTATGTGATCCTTTTAAGTGTTCTTGAATTCAACTTACTAATATTTTGTTGAAGATTTTGCATCTGTATTCATCAGGATATTGATCTGTAGTTTTGCTGTAGTGTCTTTTTCTACCTTTGGTATCAGAGTAATGCTGACCTTATAAAATGAGGTTTAGAGGTACTCTCTCCTATTTAATTTTTTGGAAGCATTCAGAAGGGTTGATATTAATTTTTTGGTAAATGTTTGGTAGAATTCACCAGTGAACCCATCTGCTCCTGGGTTTTTCTTTTTGGAATATTTTTAAATTACTAATTCAATCTCTTTAAAAGTTGTAGGTCTGTTCAGATTTTCTATTTATTCATGATTCAGTCTTGGTAGGTTTAACCATTGGCATTTCAAGTAATTATTGATAGGAAAGGACTTAGTGACATTTAAAAAATTGTTTTCTGTCTGTCTTGTAGTTTCTGGTTAAAGGATCTGATATGCTTCTTTCTACACTCAGCATTCATATCACCAGTTTGGTTGTGGGACTCACATCTTAAGAAAGTCAATTTTCTCAGAGGAGAACAAAAACCAATGTAATAAAAGAAAAAAAGATCGCAAATCATGATATTATAAGGAAAGGTTGAAAACACTGAGGATATTTTGGTTGAACAAAACAATATTTGTGGAATATTATAGTTGTCTTCAAATAGCTGAAGTTTGGGATGGAAATTTTATTTTCCTATATAGTTGCAAGGGTGAGCATTCAAGTGAATGAACTGAGTAAATAGGGGATTAGATTTTGGTTTAATATAAGGGAGAAATTTTATCATCTCTCTGAAAATGGCATTAAATACTTGAGAGAATATGCTTCTTGTCATTGGATGTTTCAAATGTTATTTGAGAGCCACTTATAAGAGATTTTGTAAGACAGTATATTAGATAAAAAGTTGAATTAAATGGATCATGGGTTTCCTTTTATTCCAAAGATTATGCTTCTAAGAACCATCACCTCAGATTTTTCAGTTCCCTGGATTATGCTTTTCCACACTTCAATTTGTTTAAATCAAGGCACATTTATGATACAGAACAATATGTGTGCACTTGTGCCAGGTGCAAGTTCTGCAAATCCCCAGCAGAATCTATGTGGATTTAGGCTGACACTGTGCTCCTTTCCCACAATTGAATTCAAACACAGGCAGCAGTGAACTGACAATAGTGGAACACATGGAGTTTCAGCTGCTTGTGGGAAATAGAGGACATGCCACTGAACAGGTGGCTGCAATTAATAGAGCTGCTGCCACTAGGGAAAAATAGAGGGAAATAATCAAACCACCAAGGAAACAGTGACAGGTAGATGGGTCAGCCTTGGAGGCCTCTGAAACATCTCCAGAGAACACAGTCCCATTAGGCCGCACAGCGAAGAGTAATTGAAGAACAATAAAGCACAGTATATTCTATACATATATCTGTGGCAAAACTGACTTCCCTTTCAAAGCTTTAAAGCTCAGTAAAAAAAAAAGAAAAGAAAAGAAGTAATAATGAATACAGAGAAAGAGGTTGCTGCTCAATGAGATGACAACAGAGATGTGCGTTATCTCATGATAATGACTTCCAAATTGTTAATGAGCCTGTGAAACCCTGAGCATAGCCTATCTGACTGCACTTAGACTTTTCCCAATATGCTTTGGAGCCTTCCCGCCCCCATGCATGCTGGAGCACACATCTGATTCATATACTGATGTTAGCCTCCAACACTGCATCCCTCTCTTTTTCAGTGCAATGGAAAAGGGAATGAACCCTTAGCACAAGGCCAGGAAGAGGCTGTTTTAAAAGCATTGTGAGTCACTTTAATAGAATGGGATGGAATGGTCAAGGAGGAGGACAGATCAGAACATCTTTGGTCAACAGTTGCTTGAATTTATTTCATGTTAATGCAATCCTCTTCAGAGCCTCTGGTCACAGTACCAGTTCCAAAAATCATTTTTTTCTCTGAGCAGGTCCTATATAGCCAAGAACACAAGAAGGTTATCTTAGTCTGTGCAGTCGTTTAACAAAATACCACAGGTGAGGTGGCTTATAAACAACAGACATTTATTTCTCACAGTTCTGGAGGCTGGAAGTTCAAGATCAAGTTGCCAGCACAGTTGGGTTCTGGTGAAGGCCCTCATCCTAGTTCATAGCTGGTGCCTTCTCACATGGTGGAAAAGAGTGAAGGATCTCTCTGGAGCCTGTTTCCCAAGGCACTAATCTCATTCACATGAGCTGCACTCTCATGATTTAGGTACGTCTCAAAGGCCCCAGGTCTTTTTTTTTTTTTTTTTTTTTTGCTTTTTGGTATGTGGGTAGCTCCCTCACTGGGGATCGAACCCAGGCCGCAGTGCCGACAGCACCAATGCCGAAGCCTTAAGCCACTACACCATCAGGGAACTCCCCAAAGGCCCCACCTCTTAATACCATCACCTTAAATGTTAGAATTTCAATGCATGAATTTTGGAGGGAAACAAACATTCAGACCATAGCAGGGGTGGTAAGTTAGGAGCTGTCAGGGATTTTTCTCTTTCTCGCCCAAAAAATAAGAATTATATAATTAACAAGCCATGAGTCTATAAACCTGGTATGCTAGATAAGGATCTTCTCTTTATTTGTGATTAATATTACAAAAAGTCTATGAGTAAAATGCTTAGTTATCTTCCGAGTTAGGTGCTCCTCACTTTCTCTTAGCTGTGACTAAACGTGTACTGCTGGAGAGGAAGCACGGGAAGGTTGTACCACCATTTGGTTAGCATCCCCATGGAAGCTGTGATGAGCACTCCCATGTTCTCAAGAGGTCTCAAATACGGTAGTCCATATCTGTCAAATTTTCCTTTCATAGAACTCAGGTAATTAGAAATATCCCTTTGTAAATCTCAATTGGAAAGCACAATTTCAGTTCTAGAATACAAGAATTTCTGATAATTTGTATTGGGATAATTAGAAAATGTAGAAAATAAGGGCTGAGAATAGAAAATAACTGAAAGCAAGAAAGTTTCTGAGAACAATGAGAAGTTTGTGGGGAAGATGCAGGAAGAAGAGATAACATAAACTATAGGCCTGAGGAGTATGAACTTTGACCTGCAAGGGAATGCCAAAATTAGAGATGACTCCTGTCTCTGAATTAAAACTGCCTTCTTGTGTTCTAATCACAGTGAAAGGGAACTTTCATGACACCATGAAACTGCAACCTAAGAGCATTGTTTACTTTTTTGGCTTATTTCCTTGACCATTTGTTTATTATGAAAGATAATGCTAAGCTAAAGTCAAAGGTTATGCCCATTGCTTCCATCCCTTTACCAATGAAGAGGATTGTCAGCATAATCTAGGGTTCCTGACTGCACATGGCTTCCTCCTCAAAGAAGCAGACACCAAGGACCTGGCTCTCTTCTCACAGAGAACTCCTCTAGACATGGTGGAGCCATCATTTCAAAGGTGGAGATCTTCCTCCAGGCAGAATTGGTCAGCTCTTGGTTGTATCACAACACTCTCACTTCATTTGCCGTAGGTTCAAAGGACACATTTAACCACAACCCCCCCACCCCACCCCCAGTTTTCATAATAGAGTCATAGGAGACAAATGAGTACAGTCTCCAAAAGGACTTTGCACTAGAGATTCTTCTGAATTTGTTATTTTCTCCTCCCTCAGTGTAGTCCATCTTCTTAGAAAGATGTACTCAGGTCTTGGATAATGAATGTCCTTAAAAATAACACATGATAGTCACTCCCTACTAATTTTATGAGCTTCCTGAGAAAAGGGAAAAAACATTACATATAGAATATGAGGAGCTCTTTAAGATCATAACATACTGCTGTTTGATTTTCCTATTACAGAAATGTACTACATGCTTGTTGTGCAATATTTTGAAAATGTAGAAAGGCATAGAGAAAGAAAATAAAAATCACCCATAACTCTATCTTTTAGGAGTACTCAGCCAGAGTCAAAGCTTGCTCATGGCCTGTTTTTGTATGTCTTGAGCTGGGAATGACTTTTACATTTTTAAAGTGTTGTAAATACCATGACCATAATAACCACCACCACCACCACACACACACACACACACACACACACACACACAGAGAAACACACAAAAGACACCTTTATGGCCCGCAAAATCTGAAATATTTACTATCTAGCTCTTTACAGGAAAATTTTGCTGGCTATTGAATCCAGAAGTAAGCATTATTATTTTGGTGCTTTTTCTAATCTCTACTGAGTACCTGTACAAATTTTTAAGAAAATAAAATCTATGTTGTTATTCTGTATGGTTTTGTATCTTGCTAACCCCCCTCTACTTTAATATTACATCATGAACATTTTCCCATGACATTAAATTTTTAAAAAATAAATTAAATAAATTGTAATTATATAAGCCAAATGTTAACAACTGACTTTATGGAATACTACCCTAAGTAGTCCAGTCCCATTTTTCTAGAGTTCAAAAATTAAAAAAAAAAAAAGATTAACACCTAATGGTTCATCTTTCTAGACCATTTTAAAGGTAAAAAGGTTTTTCTTAAGGATGAACATTTGTTCACCCTTTAAAAACTATTTTTGTGTTAAAATACACACAACATAAATTTAATAAAAGAATTTTTAAGTGTACAGTTCATTCTCCTTGTTGTGCGACCTTCACCACCATCCACCTCCAGAATGCTTTTCATCTTACAAAACTGAAACTCATTACTCATTAAACAATAACTCTTCATTCTCTTCTTCCCCTTAAAAACATGATTTTTAATAGCTATGTAACATTTGTTTTGGTGTTATACTTTCTAGCTCTTTTTATTTGTATTTCTCTATCAACATGGGGAATGAAGCTTTTTTTTCTTTTTAGAGGTGGTTCCCTGGCTGGGAATCGAACCCGGGTTGCAGTGTTAGAGAGTGCGGAAGCCTGGCCACTACACCACCAGGGAAGTCCCTTTGATTTTTGCTTTCTGAAGTAATGAAGGGAAAGTACTGTAAGTATTATAGAAAAACTGTCAACAGTGCTTATGACAGCAAAATTTAAAAATTTGGTTTATGCTAAAAGATTACCCATAATTCAACTAAAGGTTAGTTAGGGGTTTAATTAGAAAGTTGTAGAAATGTGGTTAAAATTTTGGCCTTATGATATATTGACTTAAGATTTAAGATTAGTTAACCACTCTGAGTCTCTGTGTTCTTATCTGAAAACCAAGGGTAATAAGACTGATGGGGGTGATGTGCAGTTTAAATGAGATAAAGTATGTGAAAATCATTTTAAATAGCATAATGTTATGCAAATATTAGCTGTTATGCTGTAAAGACATTTGCTATCAAATAATCACTTATCAGAGAAAGAAACATTTTAATAGATACTTTTTGAGTAGCAAGGTCATTATCTTGAAATAATTATGAAGAGATGACAATTGCAGAAATTACTTTTTAGCTGCTCAGTTTTTCCCTGGAAATTTACTGCCGTCCTGGGAATATCACAGGGTTCAAAAGCTGAACACTTCTACATGGCATTCAATTAAAATGTAGGCTGATCATACTACATGAAGAATTTTAAATAGTTTTGCTCAATATAAAGTACATCCAGTGTCAGCATTTGTCTTTTTTTACTAATAGCTCCCACCATTGGGATGTATTTGACAGTCAATCTGTAAAACAAATACATTGGAACTATGCAACTTTTGAAATACTTCTTAATCTACTATCTCTGCTTTGTGATAAATTTGTTATTATGGCTTATTTCATTTGAAATGGTCTAGAAGATAAATATTTTTTAAAATATTGCCAAACTTCATAAAGTTGAGTTCTCAAGTTTTCAATATTATAAAATAAAATAATCTAGAAAACACATTTTTCTCTAAGTAGTATTCTTTAAAACCTCCTTCCATATAGATATAAAAATTGTTTTTGTTAAATATTAAGCATTTGCTAGACTGTTAATTGTCCACACTAATCCCCACTGTTAGTAAAGTGCACCAGTTAATTATACAACTAAGCTGCTCTTTATGACTTCTTGTTTCTCCACAATGTGCAAATTAGAATTCAGAAATCAAGTGGTGACAAAGGTCATTCAGAGTTTCTAGCTTCCCCAAAAGGAGAGAGGAAACCAAGTTTGTGGATCCTCAAGTTTGTATCATTTCTTTTGGAAAATAACTCAAAAATATTATGAATCTAAGCAAATGTATAATAAGAAAGTGAACATTTATTTATAAGAGGAACCTGCAAGCAAGGGACCCCTGAAGCTTCAGCCTCACGGTAAATCCACCTCTGCCCAGGTAGACCAGAAACAGCAGCTGCCTTTCTTCCCATCTGTCTTCTGCCTCTTTTTGCCTTAGTATAAAGAATTCAGATGGCGATTATGAAGAGACAAACAAAAGTCATGTTATAAACAGAAAGCTTAAGTGTGTGCTCACTGAAGAGCTAGCTGTTCTGCTGAAGCAAATGTTGCTAAGATTTCAGGCTGTGGTTGGGACACCAACTGCACAAACAGAACTTGGATCCAAGAGACGTTCCATGGTTTCTTTTTATGCAGATAGGAGCTTCTGGAAGCCCGGGAATTTACCCATGAGCTAATTCTTTATATCATATGCAAATACGACATTCTGAAAAAATATCAATGTCACTGTTGTTTGGTTGCTGCATACATACTTGTGGTATCTTTTAGAGGTGATCAAGATGAATTTTTTAGGAAAAATGATGCCATCTGGCTTGTTGGGTGGGTTAATTTCTACCCTCACTGTGAAGCAAGAAATCTCCAGAGAGTTATTTGGGTGACAAACTGCACAGATAAGGTGGCATTTCTTTTCTGTCTGAATGACAATGTGCTGAGTGGTGGTCCGAGTGTGTGATAATGGCTGGGAAGCTTTAAATAACAAGCTATTCTCCTTTAAAGCACATATAGCTTGTTTAGATGTAAAATGACAGGAGTTACATAAGCAAAGAAAAAGGTGTTAACTTTAAAACTAATAAATATATAAATTTTGATAAAAATTGTGTTTGTTATGCTCATTTATTTGATATTAAATTTTGATGATGGTTATCCAAAGTATGAACGTACGTTCATTTGGTATGAAAGCAAGGTTGCTTTGGGGAGAAAACAAGGAATTCAATGTATTTCTGTTTCGATTGAACCTCATAGTTTTTCCCATCTAAAGTCTGGCCTTCATAAACACTATCTGAAAGTGTCGTGTCATTATTTCAGCAAAATCACCACCTAAACATGACTTGGGGTTATGTTTATCATTGTATGAAAGAAGTGTCAGGCAGAAAAATAATTATAAATTAAGCAAAGTTTATCTTTCGATGTCCTCCATTTTCCCCATGAGCCTCATTATTTCTTTCTCTTTCCTGGACTTTATACTCTTCCATTCCCCTACTTGTCGTCACTCCCTCTGGCCTATCATCCTCTACTATAGCATCAACTGATAAGGTACTCTTAGTTCGTTAAAGAGTAAACTTCATTTTCCAGTGAAAGTTTTTACAACATGAGAAAACAAAACTATAGTAGCAAAATGACAAGCAATAGGATTTGGAAGTGAGGGAAGAATTTCTTTAGTTTCCTTTAAATAGAACCATGGAATTAACTTCCTACTTCACTCCCTAGTTAGTCTACTGCTGTAGAGAGCCTTTTAGAAGGGACAATCTAACCCGAGCAATAAAATAAATTCAGTATAGACAGAGGCAGCCAAACTAATTAGTAAATGTGTGTGTTAGGTGGTGACAAGTGCTAGGAAGAAAAACAGCCAGAGTGGGAGTGGAATTGTCAGGAAAGATCTTTCTGATAAGTGACAAAGAGCGAATGATCTCATTTGGTTTCCATGGTGTACATGTTGTAAGTAGTTCATCTTAGAGACTCTTCTGGGAAGTATCATTGCTTTAAGTTAGGCAATTCTGTGCATGCTTTATTGGTATTCCATGTAACCAAACTGTTTGTCTACTTATATTGACCTTAAAATTTCTCTAGGCTAAAATTATGAACATAATATAGAACTGTACAGTTTTGATTTCTCATTGATCTCTGGGCTGTAATAGATTTAGTTAATGTTTTCTAAAGTGAATCAGGGCCTGACACACAGATATTAACTTAATTCACCTCCAAATAGAGTTAAGGAACTTTCTATCTTGGTGGATGTCTGTGTGAGCACTTCTGTTTTCTCAAGAGGATCTCAGCTGTACTCCAGCTCAATTTTCTATTAAGCCATATTTAATTAACAAACAAGAATAGTTACATTCTGGGTACTAGCCAGGAAATAAAACTCAGAGCAATAATAAAAGAACAAAGATAATAATTAATAATATTGAGTACTTATGGACACAATGGCATGTTAAACATTTTATGTGTATTTCTTTCACTTCATTATTATAACCACTCTATGATACAAACATTTTTAATAGGCTCTTTGCAGCTGTGGAGATGGAGGCCTGGAGAAGCTGTGCCAACTTCCCTAGGCTCAGACAGTTGGCTAGTGACTGCCCAGGACCCAGACCCAGGTCTGAGAGCTCAACTAAAGGGTGGCCCAAAAGTAGATATACAGTGGAGTTTATTTACATTTTATTACATTGTTTATTACATTTACATTTCTTTACCACTGTTTAATCTCATAAGTGCTCGAAGTGTCTTTTATCAACATTGCAACATTCTTTGAACCTGTCCAGTACACTGTGACTGACACACAGTATGACACAAATTCCAGTCTGTTGTGATGAATTACATTGAATCAATTGTATACCTACTTTGGGTCTATATATATGTATACACACACACACACACACACACACACACACACACACGCACGTTTTTCTTTTTTCTTTCCTATTTACTTCTGATTCTGTGATTCTGATAGATTCAATGTATTCCTGTGAACTTTCCTAAAGTTTTCTTTAACTAAGGTAGGAATAAATAAACAAACTGTCTACTCCATAGGTTTTTTTTTCCCTGCCCTCAGGATCCTGCTTGGCCTGTGATTGGAAATGATCCTCTATTAGTAATTTGTTTTCCTTTCCCTACCACTGCTGATCCACGCCCATCCCTCTGCCTGCCTCCTCGTCTCCTTTGCCCTTTCTCTATGCCCATCTGCAACCTATTTTCTGGAATAACTGTGTAAGAGCCCTGATAGCAGTTTAAACTTTTCTAGCATTTGGTGTAGCTATCGGCAGTCTGCCTTTTCCCCATGTGAATTTTAAGCCCTGAGTTGACAGTGCCTGGAAATTTTTACCATTTTACATATTGAGAGCTGACTATACCAAAGGTACAAAGTTATCAAGGAACTAAATGGAGCAAGATATCACCTGAAAATAAAGTTAGATAATTCTGTGGGTGCTTTATTGTGATTTTATTTTTGGATTCTCTTCATCCTACAGTCATTTCTTTTCTTTAACCTTGTTTCTTAAAATCGTCTTCAGTTAAATTGTATATTTGGGGGTTTGTACATGTATATTAAAATTTTCATAATTACTGGAAAAACATATGCAAAAGAATGAACCTGAGCTGTGAACTCTCTCCATACACAAAAATTAACTCAAAATGGATTAAAG